>CANAIB010000221.1:0-15251 GCA_947359475.1 Heligmosomoides polygyrus bakeri
TGTCAGAAGCTGCTTCGCTTCGCGTGTTTCATAGAACGTTACCACAACTGTTAAACAGTTTATTGCAAATTCATTAGCGTGACTTGTGTTTTGAAGCAAAACCGCATCACAGAAGGTTGAAATCAGGGTTGGAAATCGAATATGACACCTAGTCGTGACAAAAAAGCACTTTACGGTGGCAAAATCGCAAGATGTGCGCCCAGCAATGCAGAAACCACACCGCTGGAATCGAACCCTCACCCTCTCTCCCGCAAGTCCGCCACGCTAACCACCCGGCCACCCAGCCGCAGGCAACCTAGTGGCGCGCGCCTACCGTGAATGCGCCGTCTCGCTTCAATTAGGAATTCATCAATTCCTAGGTTCTAGCAATGATTGAAGCTCCAAACCTTTCGCAGGTCTATTTGTGGGCACGACAAGGGTATTCCAGGCGTCAGTTTTGCGTTATCGGCCGCACTGAAGCGGTACAGTTTTTTGCCATTTTTGTCCTACCCAGAGGTCCGCAGGAAATTTGGAAACCGCTATGGTGCTTCCCAGGCAACGCCCTACAACCCTGTATAGGTCGCTTTGAGAAACTCCACGGTGACCTCTTTGACCTTCCTCGTTAGAGGGGTAAAGCGCGCTACCTTCTTAGCACTCTTTGGAGGTGCTGGATTTGGCTGGGCCTGTTGCCGATGCCGGAGAACGAAGCCTGATCTATCTTTGCAGGAGGGATTGCCTTCTCCTTCCTTCAATCCGCTACATTTTTCTTCCAGGCCTGGCGAGTGACAAGATCGAAGCTCTAAAAGCGGCCGGAGTATACGTGACCGATTCACCAGCTCATTTAGGGATCACCATGGCCAGAGCACTTATTCACGGGCTTGGCTAAGTCGATTGCTATATAGAACTCGCCTGCAGTAGATTTTATTAGCTAGCGATTCCTCTGTTATTTGTTTCTCACTTGTGTGTCCATGGAGCTCATGTTTTTTCTATTTAGGTCGTGACAACTATTCGTCTCTGCACGCAAAAGTTGTTGCCTTTCTTCTCCTTTGTACACCATAATGTGCGCGTTAGAATGTGTCTTGTTGTTCTTGTTCCAGAGTTACACTAGAAGATTGTCTCTCATTCGGTTTATACTTCGGTCACCGACCGCGAATGATCGATCGCGCTGCGTCGCGAACTGAGTATGAAATATTGTGCACAGTCAAATTAATAAGTAAACAATTGTGCCACAATTGTTAAGTGTGCTGTGAATCAGTGACTTAGCTGAATCGAAACCGCAGATCATTCGTGCAGTGAATATTGTTCGAAGATGCACATTTGTTGATGTCGTTGCTTGGATTAAGGAGGGACTGTGTAGTGTCGATAGCTTCTAAAAACGTATCAGACGCAAATGTTACAGGTGTAGTAGGTTTGCATGTCTGTGGAGAGACTTTACGGACGCTTGTACAATAGGACGCATCCCGAAAGCTTTAAGATATCCCGTACGGTCCTTGAGCCAAGGATGATGGAGGTGACGGTCGATGAGTCACTGAAGAACCAAAACAGAAAGGAGTCGTCCGGCTGATCAGTGGAATGCATCTTGCTAGTGTTAGTGGTGGGATTTCTGTGTAGAGCGACGAATCCTCTCTTAAAGCTGGGGTCGAAGTTGCCTGCTCAACCTACGGTTGAAATTGGTGAGTGTGTTATTGCGTCGAATCCCCTGCAACACAATTGGCACTAAACGACTATTTTGCAACATGTACGGGTTCAAGAGTAAAATTGCTGGAAGGTACTCATTGTCGAGAATTATCAGAATTTTATCTCATATGGCCATTCCGGGGTCATTGTGCACTAAACATATCTTTAGCGTTGCAAGTAAAACTTTGTGAATGTCTACAGATCTCCATTCTCTTCCTAGGTTAGGGAAGGTACGGGTGGCTAAGGTCCGCCGATCTAGCGCAAACTCCAGCGTAATACGAAAAACTGACGCTTGTTTCGTGATCAGCACACCAAATAACCTCCCTGGGCGAAATTTGAGTGAAATCGTCTTTGATGATGACCTCGACAGCCTTATCGTTAGTCACCGGAACATACCGTAGTCGGGCGTGATTTCAAAAAGGGATGTCAGATTCGTGATCAGCAGCCTAAATGACCCCCTCGGGAGAAGTTTGGTCGATTTTTTCGACCTCTATTCGACCTATGGACTACTGAGAGTACAATAGAGCCATAACTTTTCTATACCCTTTTTGTTGTGTTAATTGGGGAACCAAAACAAAGAGGGCATAGCAAAATGATTTATCTCGGTGGTAATCTCGCACTCCACACGGAGCCTGCCGCAGCTGATCACGCCGCACCGCGTTCTTCGCTCCAGCGGCGCGATTCGCGGTCTACCGTAACCCGAAATTCCGTCAAGTGTGGTGTTTTGAGGCGGCGGAGTATTAATGCGATGCAGCGCGAAAAATCGATTGCTATGTCAAACATCGCGCCGCGCCGCGCGTCGGCGCGAGTATAAAAGGCGCCCGGCGTGGGCTTGCGTAGAGCGATTGACTTACGGCCCAGAGGTGTGCGCTGACTTGCCGCCGTTAATTTTTTTACTGCATATTTTTAACGAGTAAATTTGCCGGTAAACTCCGGTAAATTCGGTAAATCCGTTAATTTTTAAAAATTTAATATTCCCTCAAAAACAACTAGTTTTAAGCGGCTGTGATGTAAAAAAAGCGCAAAGCTTTTCACCGAAACATCACCACGTTCAGAAAAACCATATCATCTTCATTTTACAATGCATACGTCATCCAGAAACAAACGAAAAAGAGAGAGCAAAGAGCATCCTACAACAAATAAAGCAAGCAGAAGCCTAACAATGCACAAGTATAATAATCGAGTGCTTAATTAAAACTCCATTGAAAACATTTCTGGAACATCCGAAACTCAATCGAATACTGCTATATTTCATTTGATTCAAATTCTAACTGCTTTTTGAAATTACCACAATTATCATAATTTCATTCGATGAAAGAATGATTTAATGATTTACACCTCACACTACTACTTTTTCGAGCTATTAAACTGAACTTTGGAGCAAAGCCAGACACTTGAGAAAAAATAACGGAATGTGACATGATAGCGAACTTCTTTCTTTTCTTATACGGGAAAGCAGCTTAAGAGTCCCAGAAGATCAGATAGACTAGCAGAGTATAATCCGGCGCCTCACATCTTGGACTAAATTATGGGAACAAAACTTGAGCGTATCTTCTCCTTATTCCTCCGGCGATCGAGTTCGAGCAGTCTTTCTTGGATGCGCCACGCATCTAAACATTGTTAAAACGTAAATGCGAAATGAAAAACACAAGCGTATAAGTATAAGGGAGAGGTCGTAATTGTCCAAACCTTGTTTGGTGTACTATTCTACTCCACCCTCGTTTGGAAGGATCAATATGGCGCCGCGGCACCGGAAGTGTGAAAACTGTAGTTAGGCGATTTACGGCGCTCTCAGATGGCGCGAGGGGTCACAGAAGCAGGAGAGTGGACTGGCTCCGGAACTAATCTGGGTCCCGACCAGGGCTATGGTACATTTGACTCGTGAAAAACCGGTACAAATGAACGTAAATTTGAAATCGAACTATCCTTCGAGTCAGAATTAACTAGGGAATGGCCTCGTAGACAATTTTTTTAGTTTTTAGGCATTTTTTAAAGTGACACTCAGTTAGCATTTGAGGTGAGTTTGCTCTGTAACTGGGTGGCCAAAACATCCTCCGGGCCAGTCGAAATCCCACCTTTAGAAGACTAATAGGTGTTTTCATAGGCCTCTAGATATCTACGTTCCTGCCTTCAAAGAAACCATTTTGTGCCCACTTTAATGATACGAAAAGTGTACGGCTAACTACGAAGAAGTATCATATGGGCAACTTTGGCAGCGTACAATCGCTAACCTTGAGGGTTCCAACTTCGCAGCTTGATTTTCACTCTCGCCTCCAACGTGACAAACGAGTATAAGCACATACAAACTTGATATGACGAAATCAGAGTCCTCCAAAGCGGAGGCATTTTCTGAAAATAACAACACTTAAATTGTCGGATCCTTTAAGGAAGCAGATCAGTGTGATCGTGAAATACTAGGGAATCCAGAGAACTATGTGTGACTATGTATATAATGCAGAAACTAGGCTTTAAAGGGCCGAATCTCTTCCTTCATTAGCCACTTGGGAGCTGTGGGTGTAATTATCTCCCGCGAGCACAGGGGTCAGCCGCGCCGGGCAGAAATTAGGTCACTGAACTACATTTCAGACGCTCGCTATGCGCTTTTCAGCTCATCGGGAAGAGAGCTCGGTGCTGATCACGAATATGTGTTTCAATTTACAATGCGGTCAATTTGAAGACGCTACAGAAAAGCGGCGGAAAAGGCGGTTTTTTTCGCTTTTTTCGCCCAATGACCAAAAGTTAAGGCCGGTATTGTACACTCCTGAAGTGGGTCGAAACAAATTCGCTGAAGGCTAAAAATTTTTGTTCAGAACTGATGCTTAACATCATTGTAAGGTGTCCGGATGAGTACTGTTTTGGAAAGTTGAAAAGCATAATCGCATAAGGACTAATGCTAGTGGCTGCTAGGAGTGGTATGAAGCTGTTTAGGATTAGCACCGACTCTGGTTAGCGAGGACAAAGGGCAGTCCGTACCAGAGAATGGTCTCAGGTGTATGTCTAAGCGATGAAAATCAATACAGCATGGGAATCTTTAGTTTTCAAACAGTAGAAAGCAGGCGGGATCGTGTAGGGAACGAACACCCCCCAGAGCAGGGGCTCTCAAATTTTACAATGAGATCCCTCTGTCACTGCGTCCCCACATGCTGAACTAATGGAATTGGCCAACGCTTAAAAGCGGATTTCATATTCGTGATAGCATCCCAGATAACCTCTCATGGTCTTTGCTTGGGTGACATTTTAATAGACCTCTTCTCAACCTCTGGAACAGTGAAGTGGGAATGGCGTCGCTTCAAATTTACCCATGATAATCGCATGGTCTGGAAAGTGTACAACTAAGTATCATCGAATCATTGTAATCAATTTTTGACAGAAATCTCTCTACCACTATCTTCAACAAAAATCCATTTATATTTCTACATTCAACAGTTTTCAAAAGGCTAACTGACCAGATGTGTTTTAAGCCGAGAAAGGTGAGCCCTGATCGCCGACCTGTCAGGGTTGCAGTAGCTACTTGTCGTTATTAGTTCTACTTGTGTACCTTCGACGGGCAATAGAGAACCACTGAACTCCAGCATTAGTTAGCTGTTCCTTCCTTAAGTATGTGTGACACAAGCCAGGTGACCACGAATGGGCACTTTCTTTCGACCCGTGGACTGATGCCGCTGCTCGTTGCTTCCTCTTTATTTATCTCTACCGACGCACTTTTGGCAACGTCTTCGGCACTTCTGATTCCCGACGATTGACACTTGATCCTCATCCATAACCGGACGCGTTCTCCGCTCAAAACATCGTAAACTTGGACGATTCTCCGCCAAGAATATAGTTCCGCAGCAGTCTCCCATTGTTGAGTTCAAAAAAACCCGGCTGGCATACGCCGCCGCCCTGTCGAGGGCTTTATCCCACCTCCCCGTGACTGATAACGTGACCCACGGATTTTACGAATTATATATAGTAAGGTGCTCGGGAAGGTTAAAGGCCCCCGCAAACTTTTGCGGCGTCGCCGCTGCCCTATGCTTAACCATAGGGCAGAGACGCAGAGCTCGCCGCCAGCGGCGCAGCTGGCCGGCCGGCGGCACCGGCGGCGTCGCTGGCGGAAATGACTTGAATCATTCCACCCGGCGGCGCCGCTCCAGCGTCTGTCTGTCTGCGCTGTGCGCTCTGCCCTTTCGCGGCGGGATCCAGAGCGGAGACGGTCGATGCGGGCGCGCGATCGTCATCGGGGCGCGTTATTGTTGAGCACCAGTCGGTCCCGACTAGAAACAGTACAGTACCTCGCCGTCACCGCTCCCACTGATGATGAGTCAATCCGCTCAGCGGTTTCGCCGTTCGCCGTCGCCACTCAGCGGCGCCGCTCAGCAATTTCGCCCGCCGCTCGCCGCAGAAGTCGGCGGGGGCCTTTAGGCCCCGTTTATACTTCCGACGCCGAGCGACACGACGGCATGTAAAGACCCTCCCAGACTTCTGCGGCGTTGCCGCTGCCCTATCCTTCATCATAGGGTAGGGACGCAGAGCTCGCCGCCAGCGGCGTCCCTGCCCCATCCTTAACCATTGCGGCGAGCGGCGTTGCCGCAGAACTCTGTGGGGGCCTTAAGGTGGCGAAATTGATCGGTCGCGTCGCCCGATCAATGTGGCCACAACACGTGGCTTCGCGTCGCTCGCCGTCGAAGTATAAACGAGCCCTAAGACTTCATCGAGTCAAGGATTCTGCAAAAATCCGCAACAAAATTCCATGGATCCTATGTGGGGAGGACAGATGATGAAAAGCTCTCCCTGAACACGTATTTAGGGAGTTGATAAACATCAAACAAGGGATCAACACAAAAAAGCAAAAACTCGACACGACACAAGAACCGAACGCCTGGCCTCTCTCCTATGGGGCACTGCCACTCGCTCTGAGCGACCGATCCGGTTGCAGCAGAGCTTTTCGCCGCCTCTCTCAAATCAACACCCACACAGCACGGCGCACATAGCACGTATGTGCGCCTTAACAGTGTGCTCCTTGGACGGTCTCCAGCTCCTTGGGAAACAAGGACTCCTTAAAAACGGAAAGTACTTCTCTACCATTTGAAGGGTAGAGATTCTTGAAAAGGATATCAATTCCCCACTTACGAGGGAGGTCAGTGAACTCGGTCACGAGATTCTGAACGAGACCTATATGGGCTTGTAGGGCATCGGATGAGGATCACAGAACTGTGTTTCGTTTTTGCTAAATGCCTCTGGGTAGTCCAAAAATGGCAAAAAAGGTATCACCTCAGGGCGGGCTGATAAGGCAAAAGTGACACCTGGAATGCTCCTGTCGTGCTCAGAACTTACTTTACAAAAGGTTTGAAGCTCAAATTCAAGATAGATTATAGCAATATAATGAATTCCTACGTTTCCTAGAGGAAGCTGCAGTGCACATTCAAGTGATCCATTTGCAACGTTGGTGGCAGCGAGGCGATGGCCGAGTGGAGAGCGAGGCGGACTTGCGAGAGGGGGCTGAGGGTTCGATTCCAGGGGTGTCTATGCAATTTGCTCTGTGGAGTGCTCCGTTTTTTGCTAACAAATAGTACATCTTGGCTACGGTAGATTACCGTGTTATTGGCTAGTGGTGAATAAGGGTGACGAAGTCATGACTACCAACTTTGCCCAAACTTCGCCTATGGGAATTATTTAAGCTGCTGACCACGAATCTGTCACTCTTTTTCTAAATTGTCACTTTGTTGCACTACTTTCCATCGAAGGTTGAAGTCGAAGGTTGGAAAATAAGTTTAACCATATTGGAGAAGAAAGCAATCCTGCTAACGTAGATAGCTTTACACACCCATATTTACGGTAACCTGCCGTAATATACCGAAATTTTAAAAATAGATATCATATCCGTGATCAGCACCCCAAATCACCCCGTAGGCGATATTTTGGCGAAATTTTTTCTTTCGTCCTCTAATCGACCTCTGGAGTCGTGAAAGGCAGCAGTGCCGGTTATTACGTGTACACCCCTTTACTTACACATACCCATCGTAACCTTCTGCCATTCATCGTTTCAACGAAAATGGTTGCCAGATTGGTGATCTGCATTCCAAATAATTCCATAGATGAATTTGGGACGAAAAATCTTTTTCGATCTCCAGAGTGGAGGGAGTGAGTGCAAGTGGTCATAGCTGCTATGCCCCGACCCGTCTACTGTAAGAGTAGTCAGGAAAAAATACACAGCTAGATAAATACCATGAGGTGAATAAAATATGCTGTACTTGGTAACAGTGAACTGAAAATGTGAAAGCTGCGTAAAATAAAAAGCAGTATGTAAAGAAATCCGAAGAACGATGAACGTGTCTTGATGATGGAGCAACTCAATACTTGTCGATCGTGATGACAGCCAGCAAAACTTCTAAAACGAATTGAGAACATTTGAAAGAGGTCAAGTGGGGGTAGCATCTAACGAGAGTTTCCTCAGCGAGACAAGCGTGGTTTGATGGACGCTCGACATCACACCACACGACAACACTAGCTCCTTTACATCTGACAATAGGTTGAAAGCGGGGTTAGGAAGCGAAGAAGATATCCTACCAAAGCCAAAATGTACTCTTTATTAGCCAAAAACGGAGCACTCCACAAAGCAAATCGCATAGACACCCCTGGAATCGAACCCTCGACCCCCTCTCGTAAGTCCGCCGTGCTATCCACTCGGTCATCCAGTCACTGCCACCAACGTTGCAAATGGATCACTTGAATGTGCACTGCAGCTTCCTCTAGGAAACGTACGAATTTATTATATTGCTATAATCTAACTTGAATTTGAGCTTCAAACCTTTTGTAAAGTAAGTTCTGAGCACGACAGGGGCATTCCAGGTGTCACTTCTGCCTCATCAGCCCGCCCTGAAGCGATACCTTTTTTACCATTCTTGAACCACCCAGAAACATTTAGCAAAAACGAAACACAGTTCTGTGATACCCGTCCGATGCCCTACAAGCCCATATAGATCTCGTTCAGAATCTCCGGACCGAGTTCACTTACCTTCCTCGTTAGACTTATGCCTGAGGCCCTTCTCTGATTAGCCTGAAGGAGATGAAGGTGCGCTCTACCCGGTGTGCCTTGTTTCCAAAGGTCTTGATCGTCACCAAAGAAGCTATAGATTTAAAGACCTCCAAGTTCTGGCAGCAGTGTTAGCACCGCGAAAATTTCACAAGTTCGTGTTTGGTCTACGGTGGAAGTTCACCTCAATATAGGTTAGAGGATCTACAAGTACTGGCAGTATTGTTCACACTGCGGAAGTTCTGAAGTATGTGTTCGGACTAAGGCGGAACTGTACACCAATAGCCAAGCGCTCTCCGCACTTTTAAATGTACCGGTCTTACACAGAAAGTCCTGGTGAGTTAGGGAAATACAATCTACAGAGTGCTCAGGGGAGCTGCTAAACAACACGTAGGCTCGATGTGCAGGAATGTTGCAACGGTGAAAGGAATGATGTCAAACATATCGCAAGCGAAATGAAACGGACTTAGGATATATACCATTTTCAGTTGAAATTCAACTTTTTTCAAATCAATTTCAACGTTCTTCAAATCAAATTCAACGTTTTTCAAAACAAATTCAACGTTCTTCTGTGATCTTTTTCCGTATTATGTGAATGGTGCCGCTAGTGCATATCCTCGTCCCATGGATAGAAAATGCAGTGTTTGAATGTCCCGGTTCTCTGCAAGAACCTCCTCTGGATGAGTCAAGAATGTACTTACTGCCTGCGAATCAAGCGGGATGGTTTGGGAGTCTTGGCCTAAATTTTTCAGTTTTGCAGATTTCATCACCCAGGAGGTCCGCTCGCCCGCGTTCCTTTGGCTCTGTGGAGCTTCTTCTAGGACTTCTCCTGATGCTGCCTCTCTAACGAATAAGATCGCCCTCGTCCACGCTCTACTCGGATATTTCTTGCCATTGTATTTGTTTCTTAGTTAGTTGATCTCTTACCTCTATTTAAATTGTACGCTACAGATAATAGCTTAGTATACAAAAATTTCGAGTGTTCATAAAGAAAAAGGCTGAAACCGTCATACTAAACGCCTCTCATATAACAACTATTACATAAACGGATCCCTATACTCTTTCTTGTCATTGGACGATTTGCTAAGTTTGCAGACAACATGAAAAAATCATCAGTGATGGCAACTGTGACAGTGCCAAATTTTGCAAGTTCACTGAAGAACCTTTGAACCGAATTCGCGACAGCAAAGAGATGAATGGTGCGTATCTGGAGTGGAGAATACCAGGATTCACAAACCAGACGACCTGCAAACAATCACGGAACAATCCTACACAATAAAGTTTTTATCGCCATACTCTTACATGCTTAATCCTGCGGAAAACGTATTTAAAAGTGAAGACTACGGCGAGGCGCCTCCTAACCAATCCAGCCGCGAACCCTGGCCGAAGTTAGAAAAGTGTGTTCGTTCAGTATTGCAGCAAGATTGTGCAAACGGCGTCCTCCACATGATGGTGAACATGACAGCAGGAGCTACAGGGCGAAGATTCAACAGTACATGAATTACTTTCACTTGTGATATTTTGAATAGTTAGTGTTGTGTTGTAGTTCTTCATCGCATTGTAGAGTTGTATCGCTTAATTTGATTATTCTGTACTTGCATCACATTATTATTGGAGTACTTGGCTTGCATAACTTGCTGCTTGTTTCTAATTTTCGTTGTATAGCACTTTTTGACATGCTGGAATTTTTCGAGAAGTAAACATTGAGACGTACCACTTGCAAAGAAAATGTGAAATTTGACTCGAAAGTCGTTGAAATTAATTTAAATTTGATTTGAAAAACGTTGAAGCTTAACTGAAATGGTATAAATCAGCGTCTGCGACAAGGTGTTGTGTGGAGACAAAGAAAACGAGAAGACTTCGAGGGCTCGACAGCGCTGGGGACCACATCCAAAGGAGTGAGCATCGCCTTCGCGGCAAACGAGCAGTGCATAGGAGCACCGTTCTGCCTTCACGCTCCTCGCACTCAAGTATAAAGTAAACGTCGGGACTATTTTTGCGACGTTCAGTTGAATGCTAGGTTGTTATGCTGACTTTGTATATTCGGCATACACGCTGTGAGGTTGCTTTTGTGCTTTAGTGTTCAATAGGTACCTTTTGCTGAGTTGCTGCTGGTTCTACTATTGTGTGTGTGGCATCCGTTCAGTAAAATTCTGTCTGGATTAATGTTCGCTGTGTATCCATGGCTCCCCAGCCGAAAAATCCGGTCGACCAATGGGGGTGGGGGGGGGGGGCAGGAAGAGTGACGTCTTCCACCTGTAGCTATGAAAGGCGAGCACACGGAGAAAGCAGCATTCCTGTGTCTAGTGCACGGCGCTAAGCGGCTGGTCAAGCCGATGCCGTCAGTAAAGCTCTGAGAACAGGTGCACCGACACGAGGATCGCACAGCTTCATTTGAATAAGCAGCAATTTCCAACACGAAATTTATTAAAACGACGAGATCTCTGAAACCATGCTGTGGACAACGACGTACGTTAAAGATGTCTACATTAATCAATTTGTTTATTTAAATATTACGACTATTTAAGGCAGTCATGTGAGTTTCATAAATTGTGAATAAAAGGCTAGCACTAGTGAGCTCCCCATGCCTCGAAACACATTGCTGAGTGCTCCTTTATAGAACGCTCTTACTCCACCCTCCTCCTTAAAAATTCTCCTCCAGCAGTGCCAGGTGTTTCTATAGAGGACATCCTCTCGTCCACTCTGCATCATCATCCTGCTGAAACACAAAGACGACTAATCGTAAACGCCACCCCTCGATGAGTCTTCGCCATAAACTTACCGCCTGACTGTGTCCCACGGATAGCACATCAGTCCAGACGTTACCACCGTGAACTGTCCGATGACCCATGCATGAAAAAAGCCCAGCTTCTTCTTGTCTTTGATCATTGTACCAGTGATGGTGTCGAAAAGGCCGAAGTAAGATGCTCGATAGAGAATAATGCCTTGGATAGAGGAGGTGAAGCCTCTATACAGCCCGGCCACTCCGTCCGTCTTCACAATCTTCCTAATGCAGTCCGAGAATCCTTTGAATTCCCGATTTGTTTCTTTGCCGATATCGGTGGCAAGCCGAGTGCGCGCAAAGTCCAATGGGTAGATGATTATGAGGCTCGTACCTCCTGCTGCGCCTCCAGATGCCAAGTTGCCCAGGAAATAACGCCAAAACTGCTTTCGTTTGTCGACTCCTCTCAGGAAGAACTTCTGGTACGCATCCTATAACAGCATTTTAATGTACTTTGGTATACCATCTAATCTATCCTAAGGCCACTACACCATTGGTAGGCCAGAACGAACGGCACAAATAGGTGAGAGACCTCATGAAGACTGAAAACGTCTGAATACGAGGTGACCCCCACCGAGCCTATTTGAGCCGAAAGACGGAAGTGCATCTTGCTTCGAAAATACGAAAGCGCAAGTATCTCGAGTCCCCATTCCTGCACATAGCCGATTAAAGACAGCGCACCTCCGAACGGCACTGGTTTGTCTCACCATGAGCGACGGTAATACATCGCTTATGGTTATAGAGGCGGACTTGGATTAGGCAAGAGGTCGACGGTTTGAATCCGCAGAGTCGTTATGTTTTACATGCTACAAAAATTATAACTTAAAAGTAAAGATGTTTGGATCCAGTAACAATGCTGTTGGTTTTCCCCTTTCCTTTGAAGAGTAGTAACTTCTCGACCAGTCTTCTCACGTTTTTTCCCAACATTTCCAGACCCTTGCCTTGTGAGGCGAAACCCGAAACAGTTGTCAGCTCTGCTCAGAAAACCGGTCTCTAGGTAAATTAGAGAAACGACAGGAAAGAGCTTCCTGCTACTCATTCATAACCAGAGAAAATAATGCAAACTGGTACACTTTATCCTATATAGCACCTTTGTACTTTTTTGCAGGTACGAATCGCGAATAGGCTAGTTTGTCGCATCATAAAACGACGGACCGTGGAAGAAAGACACACCCTGAAGGCGAAGTTGAAGGCCTGCTGTGGAAAGATCCGCACCACATTGATCCAGTTCCCACGCCATAGTGAAAGCGGACCTTGTTCGCGAATGATTCGAGTGAAGCAGTCGATGATTCCATGGTAGCGCTTCTTGACAGGTATGGTGGCTTGCGCCTGCTGCAACTGCAACAGAATCTTGACGCGGTCGATTGGGGCCGTAATCGTTCGAGCTATCGCAGCACTGGCGCCACCTGCGCAGAATTCTTGAGCAAACGACTTTAGATGACGATATTGATTTTCTTCCATCGTGAAATGTTTTTGAAACCGTTTTCTGATCAGCTTATAAGCGATGGATCGTAAATGATTTCTTTCTGATGTGCTCTTCCGAGTATGTATACAGCTGAGACCTGAAAGTGCTTCCTGGAGCATAGAAGAAGAGCATCTTTAAAAGAAAGATGACTCGACGCTATTGGTCTACTGCTCATCGGTGCACATCCCAGAAACATTTTCTTACAACTTACACCCCTTCGAAGGAACGTTGAAGGGCAGGGCTTACCAAGGCCGAGCGCTTGCCGAAAAGCAGGGACCTACGCCACGCTCCGATGGCTGGTGGGCGGGGATGAATACTGCTAAAAGGGAACAACTGTCTCAACGGTACGCCGGAACGACAAGAACGAATACTATAGGAAGAATCTCCGTCCTCCAAATATATAGGGGGGGGGGGGCAAGTCATGAGACTCTCCATGCCGTGCCCGTCATCGATTTGAAGAGCGCTTCAGAAATCTTGTAGAGAACGCACTTAGGTCGTCCTTAGTAATTAAAACTTGAAAATTTATAGAGCGCAATTTTGGGAGTAAATGTCGCTCCTTCAGTAAAAAAACTGTCATGTTCATGGCGCCCTGAAAAAAAATGAAAAAAAATTGAGAACCTCTCATTGCACCTAAATCCGCGGACAAAAAATCTTAATTTTTCAGTGTACAATGTATCAGCATTTAAAAATTTTTGATAATCAATTCCGTTTTTTTACTTTAGGAAACGAAATTGCTGGCAAGCCTACACATTGTTCTAGCCACACTTGGAAAAAGTAACTTATTAAAAGATGCAAGCATCACCGAAAAACCTGAAATTCGAGAGAATCCTCTGCCAAAACCAAGAGATTACGACCCACACCACTCCCCCCAAAAAAACGGTGTCTCAGTACGACTCCCTTTGATTCTCGAACCTTAGGCTTGACCCTGATCCGTCGCCATAGAGACGCAGACAACGAGCACTCTCACTCACAAGGGAACTGTCTCAACGGTACGGCAAGAACGAATACTATAGGAAAAATCTCCGTCCTCCAAATTGTAAAGAACATATTTTAGTATATATACCTTGTAAAGAAACAAACATATACCTTGTAAAGAACATATTTTTTGCCGAATCCTTGAGGCAAGTGAGTACGAGGGTGTAATGGTTAAGGGTCCAGGTGTCAAGCTTACCATGGCGGTGCAAGGAATCGGTGCCGTGGACAGGGTGGTGCAGCAGCAGAGGTAGGGCATCATGACTGTGACGTCGAGGGTTCGTTTCTCCGGCTGCGCCATCCTTTTTCACTTTTTCCATAATATTGGATTTCCATAGAGGCTTTCATATCCGAACTTTCTGGAGCTTGCTGCCGTTTTCACTACTTATTGCTTTTGGACACCCTCGTGATGCAGCAATGTCCCAAATATGCAAAAACCAAGATGATATATACAATACCGCCCGTGTTGCGCGGTCAAAAAGACAGAAAAATCCGTCGCATACCGTCGCATGCTCATAACTCTTTTAATTTTAAGTTGTTTGAGAAACTGTTGGCACTCGTTCGATTCGTCTCCTCGAGATCTACATAAACGTATATAAAACTTGACTGTGAGACGGCCTCGTCCTCAATGCAAATACTGTTCAAAAAATCGATGTTTACGAAACTGGTCAAAACTGACACAGTTCGATAGCGCTTTTCATGCTGAAGAGAACGCTGCCATTGCGAGTGTTGAAAGCTTAAATCTGGACGAGTAAGAGAGCAAGAAACTCTAACCGCTATCTTCCGCGCTTTTAAACTGGCAGCTGAGGCTAACGCAGTTTAGGAAGCTGAGGAGTTCTGAGCACGTCATCGTAAAGTACCGTAAGCGCACTGTTTGCGTACGCATTTCAAGCCCGTTTGCTTCCCGCAGTGGTTCACTGAAATCGAAAAAAAATGCATCACACAAGCCTCACCTGCATTTTTGCTTCCCTGTAACATTGCCTGTTCTCTGAGCTACACCGTTCTACTTTAATGTACTACTAGAACGTTTTAGGCCTACAAGACCCACGAGTTGCAGCCGAAGTGATTTGAATTTGAAAGAGTTATTGCGCTCTGAACTCGCCCATGCGTGCAATTTGCAAGCGGTCGCCCCCCTCGATGAAAGGTTCGATTCTATAGGCATTGTTCACGACGCACTTCAAAGGCTAGCTGGACAGCATTAGAGCAATTTCTTAGTAGGGGTGTTGGCGATTGAACTCCCCACAGAATTCTTGAGCAAACGACTTTAGATGACGATATTGATTTTCTTCCATCGTGAAATGTTTTTGAAACCTGTTTTCTGATCAGCTTATAAGCGATGGATCGTAAATGATTTCTTTTCTGAT
>CANAIB010000222.1:0-15233 GCA_947359475.1 Heligmosomoides polygyrus bakeri
TGGATTCACGAAAGAAATCCATCCATGAACAACAGAAACGAGTGCATCTCAATTACAAGTGAGTTCTTGCCTTTTATTCCATTGTGCGAGCTGTGAGAGCTTCGCGTATACTGCTATGTGCATTTTTGACCTCCGGCGTACTGTGCAGTATAACTGACCGCCCCCAGTGCTTCTCACTTGCTCCATGGTGGCCAGCTGAGCCGGTCTGCCTGCGCTGGCGGAATATCGGTGAGTTAGCTCACTAGAATTGGGTTCTCTTCCTAGATTTCGTAGGACTAGTTGATACTGAGCAGGGGGGGGGGACACGATGTTTCTGACCTAAGTGGCTTCGCGGATGAAGAAGTTTCGAGCTTCTTCCAGGCCTTGAGAAAGACGAACTAGTCGAAACGTCGGCCGAAATAAATAACTTTATAAAAAACCTGTTTGGCACAGAAGAAAAACAAATTATTGGAAAATGCCCAGGTTTCAAGAACGTCGAACTTGGAATATAAGACCCTTTTGTACTGCAGTTTTTGGCTGTAGTACACACGCTTGCGGGAGAGGAACTCCGGGCAGCCAGTCAGACTGCTGGAGGAGACGGGCTAGACTTTTCAAGTGGCCTCGGATCACCTTACAATGCACTCCGAGTCTATCGAGTGCAAGCGTTTGGCTGGAGCGTCAGAGGTCTGCAGGCGAGAACACATCCACGCACTTATGGACATGCCGCTCTTCCTGGACGGAGTATGAACCTCTCCACTATCGAGATGTAATCTACAGGAAACAGATGAATGGGCTTGTAGCAGAACAGTAAGTAGCATCGACTAGTTGGCCAACATCGATTGATTTATATTTTTTATTGCAGAATTACTATGGAGTGGGGATCACACGGCGCTATGTATAATGTTAATAATACGTGAGTAGGCGTACATATATGAGCGTGTGTGTCACGATGTGGAGATTAGGGCATACTTTGGGGTATTCGTTGGCAAGTGTTGGGCGATGCATTCTGTGGAGGGAGAAACATGAAACGGCTGACGCAGTCACGAGTTTGTTTTTTCGGTACATGTCGCGGAGGTGAGCAGCATTGGTAGGTGAGGGCGGGCCAGCCAATAATAACCAAGCAGAGCACAGACCGAACACATGCCAGCCGATCAGGGTGCCCCGTCTGAACACTTCCTCTCTGAATGGCAGGCGCACTCAATGCGGGCTGATTGGATGGGACGTTCCCATCTCCCAATGCTGCCCGTCTTCGCGACATATACCGTTTTTTCTAAACAGTTCGACCAATGCGCTAGTTAACACCCTGGTGTCGTTCTGGTATCCAGCAAAATCCCTTCGTTCACGAACCTTGTCAGCTGGTGTCACGAAAACAAAGCTACGGAACCGCCTCACTGTTCGAAGGCAACGTGAATGCGTCTATATCGCTGAAAACTGAGGTTGTACTAACAGGTGAAGGGTCTGAAGTGTGTTTCGGAACGGGGAGAGCGAGCCACATAGTGAGAATCGCCACCACTCAATTAGTGTAGAAATGTGCTTATTTTTGCCAAGTCGTTAAACCCAAAGAATAGTTGGGTTCTTGAAGTCACTGCGGAATAGGTGGCGTGGCGCATCACTAGTTTTGGAGTCTTGCACGCCCGCGATGCCTCTGCCGGCAAGCGGCTCGGAGCGCAGTGGAAGTGACGTTGAGAGGAAGGTCGGGAGTTCAGTTCATCTGCGCTGGTGCATTTTTGGATTTCAACTGACTGGTTGAGACTTGGGTTATTCTGGCGTCTATACCATTTTCGGACGTTTTTGGCGCATTTTCCAACTGCATGATGTGGTATTCAACACGATGATGTATAAATGTTGAACATCAGCGATACGCAGGTACAAAGTGTATGAAGCAGCACTTGAATGAGAAACGAAGTCTGTGGATCTCGCAAATTAACCTAAACTGCATCGATACACTCCTTCCCTCATCTTTGCCTGTCACCTGGAAATCAGAGGTCTGCTGGAGGGTTTCTGAAACCTAATACCAACAATGTCTGTCTGTCGATGCTCGAGTGGTGATCCGCCTGCTCACGCTCTAGTGTGGCCTACCTTTAGACAAGGAACCTTCGAGGGAAGAAATCAAGCTGGCCGAACGGATGGCCAGCACACTGGAGGACTTCGAAGCACGTCAACTTGAAATTGACGAAGACGTTGTGGATAAAAGTCCGGTCAGTAATAAACTATTCGCACGAAAGGTATTCTCCATAGCGTACAGCTGGAAAATGAGCAGATAATGCCTGAAAATGGTATAGACGTCGGAACCCCCGAATCTCAACCAGCCAGTTAAAGTGCAAAAACGCAGCGGCGCAGAAGAACCGAATCCCGACCCTCCTCTCATGAAGTAACGTCACTTCCACCACTCGGAGCCGCTTGCCGGGAGAGGCAACGCGGGCGTACAAGATCCCAAACTCGTGATGCGCCGTATTCCATTGTGACTTCAAGAACCCCCTACTCCTTGGGTTTAACAACTTGGCAAAAAATGAACACATTTTTATACTAATTGAGGATGAGGGTTTTCCCCATATGACTCGCTCCCGCCTTTCAGACATACGCTTCAGACCCTTCCCTTGTAAGAGGAGCAGGAATCGGCATTGGGGCATAGTGCTGGAGGATCCTTGCCTGAGCAATTCTGACTGATGAGTGAAACAATCTAGCCCCCAAAAAGAGCCTGCTCCTAAGCCAAGATTGTGTTAGTGTTTACTGTACAAGCAGCCATATACTAAAAGGTAGAGAGCACTAGAGGAGGACCGTCAAAAGACACCGCACTCTTCCTCGGAACGCAAAAACGCGCTTCTCCTTCGTGGACTGCGATACTGAAAAGGCTGACAGTTGTTCTAACCGTGCAGATGTTTCCTTTATGAGCAGGTGGTGCAGGTTGGCGACCAGCGAAGCGGCGCGAACCCGTCGTCGCCGCCACGGCTTGTAAGTCCGGTAAGCGCCGAATTTATCGAGTTTATCGCATCTCGTCCGCATATAAAGGCACGACATATATTCTGGCATAGTCCACTAAGCCATTCGATCCTTCACGTTACATTCAGCATTGTTTGCCCTTGAGTTATGCAAGCGTCCTAGCGTGACATCACATTTCGCGCCCACCGCGTTATAAACCCACGCCTGGTCCACATTCGAAGATCTCCTTTGTTGGAATTATGGATAACATTAACAATTCTGCGCAGCTAACGTAGAAATGTTTGAATACTTTGTTACGGCTGGCCTGCCATAAGTTAATAGAGCAGCCTGAGGGGTACAGGAGGGAGGAGAGAATCACCTCAGGGAGTTTTCCGTCACTATTTATACCTCTTCTGAAAGGACAACACTGACTTCTCACTTCCAAAAACAAAAGAATTGATTTCATTGAAGAAACTTGTTGAAATTCCTACCAAAAATCTACACCCTTGCTTTTTTGTGTCCGCACGAGCACCCATATATGTGGTAGTGATTTTTTGTTATAACTATTGTATTGCAGATGAAGTACGTTCTATTGGCCCTTGGCCTATTCGCACTGTCTTCGCTCTCCTTCGCTGATGAGGTACGTTAGCAGTGCATTCTTCCTAAGAGAGTTGAGGGCAAAATACCCCCTTAAAGCGGTGTGAGACCCTTTTCCATGCGGTCGACATCGACGCCGAAGTTGCGAAATATTTTCCATTTAGCTGTCCGAGAATGGCCAAGCCGTTCTGAGGAAGATTAAGGCGCTGAAGGAGGAGGAGAAGCAACTTCTAGCCTCCATCACCGATGAAGAGCAGAAGGATTTGGTAAGATTTTAAGCATGAAGCTTCTGAGGTAGACCCACGTTCACAGAACTAGGCGATTGGATTTTTAGGTCGAACAGATTCTTGACAAAGAGGAAGAGACTGAGGAGAAAAAGGAGATCGAAACTTTAGAGAAGGAGGAGAAGGAAGACAAGGAAGGCAAGAAGGAGGTCGAAACCTTAGAGAAGGAAGAGAAGGAAGAGAAGGAAGAGAAGGAAGAGAAGGAGGACAAGAAGGAGATCGAGACGCCAGAGACGGAAGAGGAGGGAGAGAAGAAAGAGGTGGAGGAGGTTGGTTCCGTCGACAAATTTCTTGTGAACATGTGTGTGTGTGTGTGTGTGTTGATGAAAAATACCGTAATTTTTCAGAAGGAAGAGGAGCACAGCCGCGCTAAACGGGCTGCTAGAAGACGGGTAAGCGATCATAGCTTACCGCCTTCAGTCGCTATATAAGTGGACACCCAAATACTGTCTAATATTCAGCGGCCAGCCAAACGGGCCGGTCGTGGCCGTCGCCTCGCCGCGCACCGTCGTCGCGCCCACGCCGCTCGTCACCGTGCCAATCTCCGCCGCGCTCGACGCAACCACCGCATCAAGAAGATCCGCGCTCTTCAGCGACGAGCAGGATAAGCCTCTCCCCGCATCGGTCGCTATTTATTGACTGCTCGCTAGTAAATATAACTGACACTAACCTACTGTTGCAACTGAAGCGAAGGCCGAGTAGGCTCAGCACGGACCGTGCTGCGACAAGAGCAAAGTAAATCCTGGCGTCAGCCCATGGTTTCGATTCTAGCACAGGTTCTAGAACTGGTCACCTAACAAGGAAGTTGAACGGAAAGTATGAACAAGCCGTGAAAAACAGCTTCGTTCACGTGGTATCAAAGAGTAAATCCAAGCATGTATGGCCCCTTCATTTACTACCATTATTCTCCTTTAGATTCATGTTTTCAGATATTTTATATAAAAATTGTCTTAATATCATTGAAAAGGGTAAAAATATTGCAAATCAAAACGTGCACAAAGTGTAAAATTTCAGGCAGATAATTAATGAATTGGTGGCCCATTACCGCTTTTGCTTTGCGATACGTTTCAGTTGAAAACACGCAAATCTGCAGGAAACTCTAGCTCAATAAGGACTGAACACATCGTGTTTGAAGGTACTTCGATGAAAAATGCATGGAAGTAAGAGAGATGGACGGTCTGGAAATGAGAAGACATGTTCTATGCTGTTGGTGGCAAGATTTTAGTTGAGGAGATCAGGAATAAAGGACGGCGTTAATCAATTCCGCAAGGAGAGCGCCACGATTTCTATTTTTACTGGATGTCATGGAGGAAATTCGAATGTGTGTTTGGGCAAGGCAGTGACTTGAAATCGTCAGCCGCTGAACAAGTCACCGTTTCATCTTTCACCAATTCGACGACGCAGAGAGATTGAAGTCCTTCCCGGCCTGGACGAGAACTCAAGCCAAGAAGCTCGATTCGGGTTGTCTGCGACAGCCGGCGGCTCTTCCGACTCTGTCATTACTCGCCCTACCAAAAGATAGCGACTGATTATTCGAAACATAAGAGAAGCTTAAGGATTTCCCAGTATACAGTGGGAGTTTTCCTAAACTATAGTTCCTTAAAATAATCTGAAATTTTTATTTATTTTTTCTGTAGTTGCTAATAGATCCGAAGGAAGCTATCAAACACAAGCATCTCCATCCCCACGAAGATGGCTGCGACTAGGATCAACCGCTCGTTTGTTCTTATATCGCAAGTGCTCCGTCACTCCCGTCGGCGTGCCTCGCACTTGCGCGCCTCCGCGATGCTGCAGTATCTCTAAGCAGCATATGTCGCGAAGACGGGCAGCATTGGAAATAGGAAAGCCCATCCAGTCAGACCACTTTAAAAGACATGTCATTCGATGTGGTCCATCAGAGAAGGCGTGTGCAGTCGGTACCCTGATCGGCTGGCATGCGGTCGGTGCTCTGTTTGGTTATTAGTGACTGGCGCGCTCCCACCTAGCATAGATGTGCTTATTCGACTCGAATAATTATTCAAGTAGTTCCTGGTAGCGGTGTCCATTCCTCCATGTAGCGCTGGAAACTGCTCGCACTGTGAGCTAAACCGAGCACGGACACTCGATTGCAGACGACAGGCCGGCTTACGGAGATCCATGCCACATTATATGGTATATGTCAGCTCACGTAATTCGAGACAGCTCTGCGGCATCCGCGGGAGCCGAGACGCACTCGCACAGCTCGACGAGTGTGAGAAGTGTGCGAGGGTCCCTCGTGCGAGGATACATATGGAGGCAACTGAGCTACTACGAAAGTTCCGTAACGTAAGCAGGACCCGTGTGGCAACGCTGAATGTGGGTGCGTTGACGGGCCGTTCATGTGAGTTGGAAGAAGCACTAGAGCGAAGAAGACTTGACTTCTATGCGGTACAGGAGACGAGGTCGTCCGTCCTGCTGCTCATCAACGGACATAGGACGAGGCATCAAGGCCTGTGTGGAAGTCCAAAGGCTACCAGTGAATTCTCTGTTAAAACTATGTAAGTCGTTGATGAATCTGACCCCTGGTGGCTTCGGATACGGGCCACGTAACGTCGAGGTCTTATCACAGACGCGAAGATGGTGCCGTATGAGACCGTCGCCCCATAGCATCGACCGCTGATCTGCACCCTAAAGACCGTCCCCTCAAAACTGAAGCAGGTCGTGCGATGCGATGCACCAAGAACTAATCGTAAGTGGTGGCGAGTGAAAGAGAAGGAAGCAGCTATGATTTCTTGCTCCGGTTATCGACAGTCACCACTGTCGACGACTCTTGGAAAAGGCTGGTGAAGCGATACGCCAAGCTGCAAGTTTGGAGCTTGGCATCACGATGCATGGACGTCGCAAGGTAAAAAAAAGCAAACTTGGTGTGATTTCTTGGAGTGGTTTAACCTCAATCTGAACGTGATCTGTTTCTGGCTTTTCTGTTTTCTGATTTCTGTTATCTGATGGACAAGATTTTCTGCTTTCTGCTTTTTGAACCAATTTTCCAAAATATCCGCTCATCCCTGGTGGGAAAAATTTCAGATAGATCCTCCACATTTACCACTCGATCGAGGATCGAAGATGCTTTTCGAGTCAAAGCGAACCGCTGTTGTGCGTAGAAAACAATTCTGGTTTTTTCGCAAGGAATTCAGTGGGCAACAATGGAAATGAGCGACTTTCTGTTACGAGGGACTTTCTCCTGTTTGTGCCTCGCTGTGAACTGTATGTAGAAGTACGGTCAGTGGCAGCAGTACAAGGTGAGCTTCTGCGCCTTTACTGGTCATCTCTCGCGGACGAATCAGCACTTTTGCGGTGGATTTAACTGGAGCTCCGTTCCCTCTTCTTGTGATCTTTGGTGTAGGACGAAAATGCTGGGGCAGCTATGGTGGAATAGTGCGCAAAATAAATCTATGTACCACGTTCAGGCTTCTGAAGACGACGAGAAGAAGAAATGTCACGCTTTGGCAAAGATCCATCTGAAAACCTAGTGTGGGCCAATATACATTGATTGTCAGCACTCCGTAGTGTTCCAAATTCTTTAGGAATCCAAAAGTTTTTTTTTAGCCATAACGTGGTTACAAGAAATGATTCCCGGCTCAAGGTAGGCTTTTGCGATGCTATTTTGACAGGTTTGTCGAGCTCGAACTCAAAAGCACACCGGTGTGCTCCTACGAGGCGGCACTCCTAGCGACGGCGTCACTGAGGCACGACTCGTGGGGTGTCATAGGGGTTGATGAGTGTTGCGCACACGTTTTCACACCTCTTTTTCCGGGCTTTAAAAAAGCGTTCAGCAAAAGCTAACTGCAATTCTATCCTCCGCTCACACGTCCCTACATCATGTCAAAGTAGCATCGAAGAAGCTGACCTTGAGTCGGGAACCTTTCTTGTTAGACATGAAGAAAATTTTAGATGCGGAGTCTGTTGAGAGTTCAAGAAAGAGGCCACATAGTCTCGGACTTCTTCGCACTCAACAGCGGTCCCTCAGTTCTGAGTTTTCCAAATTAAAAGGCTGCAGATTCCGTACGTGGTTTTTCGTGCAAGCGGGCTGCAGAATTCGCGGCACAGCGAGGTCTGACGACACGGAACTGAAAACCCCTCTGCTTGTGTCTTGACGCTAAGTGCGCGAGACGGAGCGGAAAAGCCGTCGAGCAAGTGTTGCGACTGTTAGCTGTGATCCCATCTTGGTCATCCGTTTTCGGTTCGTCGCCGTAACAGCCAGCCGCCTATCTCCTCGAAGGTGGCTGGGAACAGGAAGCAGCTCGTCGCCGCATGTCGCAGCGGGCAGCGGCGCGCGCAACGACAACGCGCTGTGCTAATGCTATCATAACCACGCGCATCTTCGAACGGGCTTTCCCAAGACGAGTGGATCTCGAGGGCATCAAAAAAACAACAGACAGCGCTGCGAATCCTGCGCAACGCGACTTACATCAACGAGAGATCCAGATATCTAAGCCTCCCTCACTTCGCCATTAGCCAAAACGAGTCTGCTGACCCGGCAGACGGTAGTGCATTGAAGTTGTTTTGCTTATTTTACCCGCACTTGGTCGTGCAGTATCGGCATCAAATAAACAGGAAATTAAACTAATACGAAAGTGAGCAATTGAAAAAAAGCTGCAAAGGTTTCGGTAGAGGACTAGCCAGTCGAGAGCGGGGTCGCCGCAATTTCAGTTCTGTTTCCTGGCAAAATGGCCAAGATAGGTCAGAAGGCAGAGAATTGCATTGGATATTCTGTTGTAGTAGTCCAACTGTAAAAATGCAAACCACATCGGTCTCCATAGCAAAACAATGTTCTTCAAAATGGAGAAGAACGTATTTTTGTTTGCTTTCGTCACAAAGTGGCCATGAACTTCATCGACAATGACGCATTTCGTTTGATTAAGAGTCACTCATATGAAGTTACGGATAGCATTTTGGACGCATTTTATTACTTTGCTTTGTTGGATCTCTAATTTGAGTGGTGACCATTTCAGGAGAACAGGGAAGGGGAACCAATAAAGGGAGGAACAAGAGAGTGAAGGGGGAGGGGGACCAGTAAATGGGGATCGGTAAGGGAACCAGTATTTCCTCTCGGTATCATCTAGCGTGACAGAATTGGATACTCACGCTAGATGATACTGAGAGGAAATACTGGTCCTCCTAAAAAAAACTAGCATGGGCGCGTGGAGCGCAGTCGGAGGAGGCGTCGGCTGTCGTCTGCACCCGCTACCAGGTTCCTGGTTCGGATTTCCCGCCCAGGCCAACCAAGCCTTCCATCCCTCCGGGGTCGATGAATTGGTACTAGACTTGTCTGGAAAGGATGAAGCGCTGACTTGTTCATCGGCTGGCCACCACAAGTTATTGTATGGCCAAATACGCATTCAGCTCGCCTCCACGACATCCAGTAGAAGTAGAATGCGTGGCGCATCCCAAAGGGGATTGAATAACGCCGTCCTTTATAGTTTATCCTTTACCATCTAGCGTAGCATGCTCGGAGTGACACGTCTCAGATGAAAGAAGTCCTCCGGAGTTCCGATCCTCGTCGACGTTCAAAGATCAGAGATGCTGTCCCATGGGCGAGGTCGTTGAAAATTAGGTGAAAAATCCGGCCACGTAATGCGCTTCGCAGACACCCGCTAGACGAGAGCCGCCACCGACTGGATTCCGCGGGATGTCAAGAAAACACCAGAGCGTCCAACAACGCGTTGGTCGGATTTCTTCGTGAAATCCCTGAACGAACGTTATGACGCTCTTCATCTCCCTCGAGTCGATAGGTGATGCAGGTGATACAGGCGATCGTCCAGCGTGTGTCGTGTTTCAGAATACGTGCCACAGATGTCGTGCCCACGTGTGCAGAAGACGTGTCATAAACGTTGTGAAGCGTCGTGCCCCGGTCCCCCCTCCCCTCTACAGGAATCGGAGGAGTATTATTGCCGTCGGGCAGTTAACTGTATCGAGCGGTCGACCAATACCGATTGATTTTTTACATTTCTGCAGATGGAACATGGCAGATTGGGACTCAGCACGAACTGTTCCTCATCACGTAGAGAACGGATTCTTCGGAGAATTAATCGCGAACATTCGAAAGCGGCTGTACATGCTTTATACGCGCAGTTTTCCAGTTTGCCTGCCCTACCGTATTCCGCTAAACTATGCTATATAGTGAAACCAGTTCTTTACTGTAATGAAAGTAAGAAGGCCTAAAAAAGAAAGGGGAACGGTTAGAGCTTCTATTTTGTGGTTTAGGGCGAAGCCGCAACCCGATCTTTGGCGGCGGCGAGGCAGCTGAACATCTGGTAAGACATATTCCAAAGCATGAGGAGTTTAGCCCACGTTTCAAAAAAGCTTAAAAGATCCGATTTCCATGTCGTAAAGCTTTACGTCTTGATTCTCGAGAAAGGCGTGTTAGAACTAGGTGGCAATTGGGAATCTAAGTTGGCAAGAATTCATAGGAAACTCAGCGACGAAGCACAGACGTGGGATACTTCGAGCGAAAGAGAGAGAGAGAACGCAAAGCATTGTTTGGATTAGACGATCGTTCAGGGAAATACGTAGAAGCGAAGACCAAACGATTTATTTCATAATTCCATTCAGGCCAGGGGCATCAAAAACCTGGCTGAGTCGCATTCTTGCGCAAAAGCAAAAAGGAAGTCCAAGTATTCTGAACTTTACTATAATACAGGGCGTCTCAAAAAATGTGTACACTGTTTGAAAGGTGATAACTTTGTTCATAGTAAAGGTACTAGAGAAGTTAAGGGCCCATATGAAAGCTTAATAAAATATAAATTTCCTGACATATGAGTGGCATGGAATGCATGATGCGCTCGTCTGCAATTTTCCGTTTTACACTCCATTGATTGTGTTTTGCCTGGATACATGTCACAATTTCTATACAAAGTGGCCGATTGATTTGTGCTTATTTTAAAGTTTAAAACTTAATTACACATAATAGCTTGCGAAAATGGAGGGTATTCTAAAAAAACAAAGGTACTATGTGAAGGGTTGTAACATTGCTGCTAGTATAACATTTGGAGATATTTAAGACTCGCATGAAAGCGCAGGGCAACGGGATTACTGTGGCGTGCAAATAGTCAAGATTACGCCATGCTCCTGCCTGAAACCTTGCATTCCAGACTCGATTGATTGTGCATTGGCTGAAGCTTGTTACAATCTTGTTGCTACTTGGTCACATTAACCTGTCCTGTGCTTCTTTTAACGTTTTCCGTCATCTTGAAGCTGCAGTTACGCCAACTAGCCTCTCCATTCAGCTCAAATTTTGCTTCATTCGTCCACAGAATGCATCTTGTAAAATGCGGCTCCTGCTCACATTTAAACCGTGCAATCAATAAATTCGCATGTAGCATGTCTTTCATGAGGTTGTCATGTTCAAAACGTTAAAAGAAGCATAGCACAGTTAATGTGACCAAGTAGCAACAAGATTGTAACAAGCTTCAGCCAATGCAAAATCAATCGAGTCTGGAATGCAAGGTTTCAGGTAGGAGCATGGCGTAATCTTGACTATTTGCACGCCACAGTAACCCCGTTGCCCTGCGCTTTCATGCGAGTCTTAAATATCTCCAAATGCTTTACTAGCATCAATGTTACAACCCTTCACATAGTACCTTTATTTTTTTTAGAATGCCCTCCATTTTCGCAAGCTATTATGTGTAATTAAGTTTTAAACTTTAAAGTAGGCACAAATCAATCGGCCACTTTGTATAGAAATTGTGACATGTATCCAGGCAAAACACAATCGAGTGTAAAACGGAAAATTTTAGACGAGCGCATCATGCATTCCATGCCACTCATATGTCAGAAAATTTATATTTTCTTAAACTTTCATATGGGCCCTTAACTTCTCTAGTACCTTTACTATGAACAAAGTTATCACCTTTCAAACAGTGTATACATTTTTTTAGACACCCTGTATGTATCCAGCGCCTTGCTACCCAATCGAACACAACAATAATCATGACGTCGTTCAATTCATCCACGCAAAACCCAAAGGATTCGGATTTAAAAGTTATATTAATTATTTTTTCACTTCGCAGTTTTGCAGCGTTGAATCCTTCTGGAATTTCATAGGAGAAATCTAGTGGCTATAAAAATATTTTGAGACAGTTCATGAGCTCTCACTGCCCATTCGTCGAGGACTGATGCTTTATGGTTCGACTCCCCTGTGGTGCAGGATTTCTGCTCTTCCTAAAAAAGATCTGTCACGATCCACCAAAGCTCTCCATGTCAAATCGCAACGGAAGTCGTCGCCAGATTGGACTCTTCTTCATACTGACAACTTCATACTGGTACGGAGATCCAATGTGTGATAAATAGTTGCACAAAACCTGGCTAAACAAACAACAAAGCACAATGATACCTTCTTCATCCTCTACCTCGATGCTCCCGCCTTCTGCATCTCGCAAGAGGGATGCGAAACCGCTGACCATCTTCGTGTCTTGCCTTGCAGGAACTCGTGAAGTATCGGAAGGACTGAACTCCTCCAAAAAGCACGCCAACACAACAGCTGATGAGAACATAGTTTGGAAGATATATCCGCGGTATCGACCCCTTGTATCGGAAAAAAATTCGCTCAAGGGAGTTGTTTACGGCACTGGTCACCCACATGTAAGTAGTATACGGTGGTGGGATTAAATAAACTACTTCTTCCAAAATTCGCCATTTGACATAGAAAGCTTTGATATGTCGTGGCAGATCTTTTTTAGGAAGTGCAAACATGCTGTATCGAAGTGGAGTCGAGCCATAAACCACCCCTTCTCCTCTTCCCCTTCGCCACTACTACTCGGCCGATAGCGCAGTTTACAGGCTACTTGAACTCGCCTTTTTGTGACTCGTCGACTCAGCGCGCAGTAGGAGTAGGAAGTGAGTGGCGTCCTTTGTTTTCTATATCCTTTATCCCATATTTCATAGTTGGTCTCACAAATTTCGCCTAGACATGAGTCCTTCAAAACGTTTCGCGTTCGTAGAACTCGGGCAAACGGGAGCCCTATGCACAACCGCCTCCTGGCTGATTGCGCTTCCGTGTAAGCAAAACGACCTTTACGAGGCAACTGAACGAAGCGTTGAACATATTCGAGCACTTAAAGCTCAGCCCATACATGCTAGAAGGAGACGGTTCAGCTAGGAATCTTCATAAACGCTACTCTGTACACGAAATAAATACGCAGATGCTATCGCTCGAAGAGCCCTCATGTTCGTCTGAAGATGCGATCGTCCTGCCTAGTCCGTCTCTTCGGCAGCCCTTCTGGCGGCAGCGGGGCGTTTCTGCGCCTTGGCGCGCTTCAAGCGCAGGAGGGAGCGAGCTTGCTTCTGAGCCTGAGCCTGACGGGCGCGACGTAGCTTGGCGAGCCGATTGGCGGCGGCGCGACGTCGCTGTCTGACCAGGGAACTACCTGAAGTGTAGGTCTGAACCAGCGATGCGGTGCATATGGGTAGAAGCGCCCCCCTCTGAGAAGTAACAATATGCAAGTATCTCGACCCGAGTACAACTTTGAGCAGAGTTACGGCCCCTGGAAGCCGCACCATTACAATGGAGTGGTGAAGCAAGCAAGACGGCTGGTATCTTATCACTCTCGAGTTCATTGCTTATCCGAAGGTGAGTGTCGACCGGACGGCCGAGTGGATAGCGTGGCAGACTTGCGAGTGAAACGTTGGGGGTTTGGATCCTGGGTGAGGCTTGTCTTCTGCATTTTTGCAAATCTCATGTTTTTGATGAGAGTTGCGCAGGCAGTGACAACGATGCAGGCAAGAAGCCAGTTTGCATAGTATTCACCGTTATATCTACACATAACATAGAACATTAACTTTCACCAAATTTATCCTTAATTTTCTTATTCTACAGTCTCTCACTAGTTATTCTCAAGTCTCTACACATCCCACACGTAGAACGTGAGTTGTCCCGCACGAGATATGCTGCTCAAGCCTGTATGTACAGACCTAGTAAAATATACACTGACAATTTTTTCAAACTGCACGCTTCATTCAAAACAGAACTTTGTACAGAATAATATGTTTAATTATCGCAATTCCTAGCACCAATGGTACAATGCAACGTAGTGCATGAAATCGCAGAGTTACTCGATTTGTGCAGAAGAGAAGCTTTTTTGACCAAGGAAGAATTGAAGAGGCAGCAAATAAGTTCGTTGAAGAGATACGGCATGAGATGGAAAAAGTTTCTTTGGAATGCGTTATAAATATCGATCAGTCAGCCTTGGCCAAAGAAACCACGGTTAGTTAGACACTAGAAGAAATCTCAAGAAGCTCATTTTCTTTAGCAGTGTATTGCACAGGTGCCGAGATCTCTGTCATTTAAAGGAGAGAAAGAAACAATACGGATAGTGCAGTCGTCATCTGCCACTACGCATAGCCTGACAGTGATGCCACTCTTGTTTGCTTCGGGAAAGCTCGGCGAGACACTGTTCGTGCAACTGCAAGAGTCAGACGGTACCTTTCCTAGAAAGGGTATCTTTCAGACGAAAAATCTTTTCGTCACTGCGGGATGCACGCACATGATGAGCTCAACCACCACTCTATCATTCTTTGAGAATGTCTTCCTTCCGAATATGCCTGACCAATGCATCCTTCTTCTCGACTCCTGGGCAGGTTTCTCCAACCACGACGCTATCGCAGCTCTTGTACCGGTCGAGAAGAATCTGACTATACGAACGATTCCCCCTGAACAACGAGTCGAATTCAACCAGCCGATGTAGGATTTTTCCAGTACTTCAAATCACTCGTTAAGCGATTCCACTCGCACGTGATTGTCCACGATCTTCCGTTCGATGTTCAAAAAAGAGATAATATATTGAAGGCAAGTTTTCATCCCCCGTGAAATCCTTAAGCGTTACTTTCAAGCAACAGCAAATTCATACAATCGTTTAAGGTCATTTCACTGATTCACCGTTTGCTGTGCCATACCAGCTTCAGGAATCTCATTATGTTTGCGTGGTACAAGGCCGGGTACCTTGCTGAACACCCTGGATCTTTTGATAGCCCAGCTCAATGTGTATTCCCCAGGGACATTGGATCATGTGATGAAGAAGGCTGCAGTGAACCTGTAGCTTTTATTCGCTGTTTGTACTGCAGTCGTTGTTATTGTTTCATGCACTACGTTGCATTGCACCATTGGTGCTAGGAATTGCGATAATTAAACATATTATTCTGTACAAAGTTCTGTTTTGAATGAAGCGTGCAGTTTGAAAAAATTGTCAGTGTAGATTTTACTAGGTCTGTACATACAGGCTTGAGCAGCATATCTCGTGCGGGACAACTCACGTTCTACGTGTGGGATGTGTAGAGACTTGAGAATAACTAGTGAGAGACTGTAGAATAAGAAAATTAAGGATAAATTTGGTGAAAGTTAATGTTCTATGTTATGTGTAGATATAACGGTGAATACTATGCAAACTGGCTTCTTGCCTGCATCGTTGTCATTGCCTGCGCAACTCTCATCAAAAACATGAG
>CANAIB010000223.1:0-15153 GCA_947359475.1 Heligmosomoides polygyrus bakeri
ATCAGCATGGTATGCGTCTGTGTAAAGAAGTTTTTCAGGGTTTCAGGGTTTGGGGGCTTCGCCCCCAAACCCTGAAACCCTGAAAAACTTCTTTACACAGACGCATACCATGCTGATTCGGTTTGCTCATGTCCGAAACCTTCTGCGATTGTGATACAGCTGTTTCATATAACTGCTCTCTTGAAATGAAGTTCCCAATAAAGTCATCACTGTTAGAAGATGGAAAGAATCACACAGATATCATCCATTGAGGAGATAACCTCTCTCCTATGTTTTAGAAAAATGTTTTCCTCAAAACTGTCAATAATAAGAGATACTAAACGGATAAGCGAACGCGCCTGCCTCTGTACGTCGGTGACACGTCTTGCAATCCCAAGCGGCCTTTGACCGACATCGGAGACACGTCTTCTGAACGCGGAAGCCCGTTGCCCCACAACACTGACACATCTTTTGAATCCGGACGCCACCCCCCCCCCCTCCCCACCCCACCTTACTGGTTCTCTCGAACAGGTCATCCTTTAGTGGTCCCCTCTTGCCCGCTTCAGCTGCTGGACCCCTTCTTTTTGATTGCCCTTATTGGTAACCATCCTTAATTAACTCCTCCTTTCTTGTTCCCTTATTGGTAACCGTCTACTGAACACCATTATTGGTTTCCCCATTCCCTTGGTCCCGTACTGACCCCATTTTAGAGATCCCGTATTACTGGTTCCCCGTCTCCGTGTCACCTCCAGCCCCCCTCCCCCTTCCAGGTCACTTTCACGAATTTCAAGAATTTCACTTTTCAAGATATTCCCCCCCCCCAAACTTGTCCTCCCACGCTCACGGCGTGACATCGGTGACATGCCTGAACCCGGACATCGTTTAATCGACATCGTTGACTCGTCTTCTAAAGCCGGACGTCTTTTGAAGGACATCGCCGACATGTCTTCTGTACCTGCCCCCCCCCCTTCCCCCTTTGCGCGACTTCGGCGACAGCTCTTCCGAACCCGTTCGCCTGCCCGGACGTCTGTTGAACGACGTCGGTGACACCTTTTCTGAATTCGGACGCCTGTAGAACGACGTCGGTGACATGTCTTCTGATGGTAAGTACGAAAGCCCTTTGCGCGACATCGGTGACACGCCTTCTGACCCTCTCGACCTGACATGGGTGACACATGGTCTGAACCCGGACGCCTGTTACTCGACGTCTAGGATAGTAAAGGCCAGACGGATAGGCAGACGGACGGACAGACGGACGGATGGACAGACGGACGGACAACCGCTTACTCTTTTATATATAGTAGGATACCCATACTTCACTGGCTCATGATTTCTACTTCAAACGGTGAATTGCTGCAATAATCACTGCCATCCCATCTTGCACTTATCACATTATTACCGTTCCACAATACGCATATATCTGACCGGTCGGTATGGTTTGCTAGTTGGTCACAGACTGTCCACAGCAACAATGCTCGTATCCACGAAATCCGGGCAGCCGTTTGAATCTGTAGCTCCCTATGAACGCCGTCCCAGCGTTTATTTGCCTCTATCTGGAATGTAACGATTCCAGAACTTTCTGACCGATGGATCAGCGCAACCACATTTGTCAAAGTTTTCGACCTCGTTGGTCACTTGGCAAAACGGGGAGGGTTAACCTGTTTTCTCGAAAGGCTACAGATGAATTCCAGGCGATCCACATTTTCCGAGCACCCTGTTCTCGTTGATTTTTCAGCGAAGTGCTTGCTTCATGGCTTCGAAGAGCAGGATACGTGTTCCTTGAACTCAACCTCCAGATGGGAACGCAATGTCCTTCATCAAGAATGCGTCTCGCGGTTTCTTCGATAGCTCCCCTGTAAAAGACGAAATGGCAACTGCATTCTGCTGCGAGCAATCCTGATTCAAATCGAAGACCATAGTGCTTCTTGAGATGGATTGGGTAACCGTGAATGTCGAAGGCTCCAACCGCATGTCCTCGCTTGATGTGTGATGGTTATCAAGATTTTCCTTCATCGTTCAGCATTGCTGTCAGCAACAACTGCTTACCATTCATACCAACTATAAACAGAGAGTTTGCATTTTTAAGTGAACAATGGAGACCTGTGGATTATGCATCTTTTCTGAAGAGGGTGATCAATAGGCATTGTGTTTTCATGGAGTCTGTTAAGCATTGGCTTTTCATTCTAAAATTTCTGGCAGTTGTATTTTACGTTCTTTGAGGTACCTATATCTATATCATTTAAGACTTGGTTTTTCCTTACTATTGGTACCTAATTTTTCTACTTTACTGTTTACCATTTTAAAGGGTTACGTGATACTCCTAAATATGTAGGTTAAGAGCCTGACCATGCTAGAGTCTAGCTCGAATAATATGTGCGAACAATTTCGATAGATCTCTTGTTCGATTAATCGAAAATTCAAAAATCGAGTTAGTTGCTGTTCGAAGCAAAAATCAAAAATTCAACTCTACTTCACCCTTTGCAACGACAGCGATTAGTCGCCTGTGCAAAACACGCAAAATACCAAGCGATCGCCGCGAATTCTGCTCATCTTCGAGCGCTTTCTCTGTCGCTCCAATAGCTCTCTCTCATTGCTGACGAGTGCGAGCAACGGCGGCGACAGCTTTACCGTCGGACCGCGGAATCTACAGCCGCTGAAGGTCGGAAAAAGTGGCACACGTACTCGCTAAATTCAATCTATTATCCAAGAAGTATCCTCAATGAGCTTTAGCTTGACAGATAGAGAGTGGTATCGTTCACATAAGTGGCGTGCATACGTCTTCCAAAGTTCTTTTAGGTTTTCATGCCGAGAAAAAGAAAATTCGCACTGCTTCCAGGACTCCAGCGTTTCAAACCATTGCGATCCTCATCTTTCCCTAGACAGATAGGGTGATTTCTTCAATCGAAGTCTAGAAAAAAGTATAATCAGCAAGAAGGTGCTTCAAGTTCAGATTCCAAGTCTCTTTTCCATAGGTTTCTGGTGTGTAACTACGTACACTGCGCACCTCAGTCGCTCTTACCGCTCTCGTCGCTGCCAGGTATGAATAGGCCTGGTAGCAGACTCATCTATATGATTGCTACTGGTATTTTGTAAAAAATCAGTGATGTGACATTTGATCCAGCCAGACGCAAATGTATATTTTTAACCACCTATGCCATGAATCCAAACTTTGAGCTGTGTTCATCTTCGCTGTCGGATGTGAACTGCTATAAACTAAGAGTAAGCTGGAGCTAACTTGTTCTAATTCCTTGATCCAACATTCACTGATACTAATGCTATAATACATTCAGCTGCTGCAGCAATATTTTGTTCGCCCCAACTGCGTAAAATTCGAGAAGAGGGATAATGTAAAAAATAGAAAAAGCCTTATAAACGAATGAGCAGAAAGGCTCTGTTTCAGCACAACGAAAACCGTTGCCCGCAACTCATATTGTGCTACGCGTTGAGTATATTGCGGACACAAATAGCGTTCTTTTCTGATCAGTAAGCGCTTCCTGCTTGTGACAGATCCATAGGATAAGCTATGAATAAAAAATATGTGAAGTGGCATGAGGACGGTGTTCCATGTGGATAGTGTTTCCAGTACAAAGGCGGAAGATTTCTACATAAACATAGACGGAGAGTCAAGACAAGGGAAAGTATGTATCGAGTAAGTTCAGCATATTGAATAGGCTAACTGTCGCTAGCCAGCAAGCTTCAACATTGAGCTGTTTGTCGCAAGTCGCGGATCGCAAGCTGTTGAATGGTTGACGACATCAATGACACTCACCTTCGTCAGTGCCTTTCAGGTCAGGATCGGAGTTTGGTCTGCACCCAGGCGAAATGTACATTTCTTCCCTCTGGCCAGTGTGAAAAGGTGTCAGATTTCTAGGAGCAGAAAGACACTGATAATTGATTACCTCATTTATTTGCCTATTTATCTTTTTACCTTCTCATCGAAGTCATCAGTCATTATACCATAAAATACCACTCCATGCGATAGAAGAAGACAAAATGTACCATGCATGCAAAACTCAACCATTTAACGCAAAGTTTTACTTCTAAATCTTTATTCAATAGTGCTCCATGCGTAGACCTGCTCCAAGTGATAGCAGGCGTATTAGTTCAGCAAATTTGATGAATGCAATCTGCGATGAGTGATGCTTTAAATGACTCAAAAACTGAATCTGTTTTCTAAGCCTGTTATATGGAAACCGACAAAGTGTAAACAAGTATATCATATTAATCTTGGAAGTAGACTTCGTGTAACCGGAAGAGAACGTACCGACGGCCTTGAAGGTATTCGCCACAACTTGAATTGAAGAAAGGATCAGGATAAACGACGGCATTAATCAGTTTCTGCATGGGATCTGCTATGAATTTTACTTCTGCGGAAATTGGTGGAAGCTTTTTTTGTTCGGAGGAGACCCAAACCAAACAACTACATAAACAGAACAGGGTGCACTCAATGACTGGCGTTTATTTCGACTGTACTATATACCTCTCCTTAAACAATGAGTGGAAATGCTTGACAATGCCTACACACTACAAACGGTCGCTTGATCTCTGTAGTAATTATCTGAAGTATTTGAATGTTACAGGAAAACTCGTTGGAGTTCCACGAGTGTGCGTTTGCATCTGGCGTCTAACGGGCACTTGTCCAATGTTTCGTTGGTCACATGTGGTAATTTAAGGACCAGGCAGGAGGGAACGGTGTTTCAACAATGGCTTTTCCGCACCCTCATTCATGTTATGCAAAAAAGTCCCGCACATCCTGTGGAAACAAAAGCCTGCTAAGAAGACAGGTTGTGCTCTTCCCGCCCTCGGGGGCCTTGTATTCTTCTACCCATCAGTTTTAACGCGTGGATTACCAAACACATTGATTTGGTATATTTAAAGCGTTTTCATACAAAACATGGAATAAAATTGAAAACGATTGCCTGGAGCAAACTGCTGTCCCTAAACTTTGCTTCGCTTCGCGTTCTCCAGAAATTGATTGAGTTAGCTTTCTAGCTTGGCCACGTACTTCCGTCCTCAAAACTATCCGAAGCGATTAATATTTCCACGGCTTCTTGTGCACTGTAGAGTTCTCGGTCGGGTTCAAAGTAAACAAGTTCAAGGTTCAGGTGCTGCGTCGACGGCACTATTTGGTATGCGAGTTATTTTTGGTCGCAATGGAACATCGATCTCCTCAATGGACAAGAAGGAACGGAAGTCGACGTTGAGGAGACCACATTGGACCGCTCTACTACTATTTCTTGCAATGCGCTATGAAATGGTTTTTTTTTGCCTTTGCAAGGCCTCTATGACTGGCTTTTCAAGCACCTGCAGAACGTGACTATATTTCAAAAAATAGATTTGCATCCACGTTTGGAGAATGAAAAGTTTGACTTCCACTAGCTCTACTGTCATTCTGTCTTATTTCCTCAATAGTTTTGACTTACACATGGGTGTTTGGACATGGAAAACAGTAAATCTCCGAAGGTTGAATACGAAGATGTACAAGAAAATGCTTAAAGAGGTCAATGAAAGAGCGATATGAATGAGACTCTCCACGGTACCCTATCGTTTATACGTAATAAAGGATAAAGAGCGGCACGAACCAAACCCTGTTTGCAGTGCATTCTATTTCTATTGGGAGCTACGGAGACAATTTGAATGCGTACGGTGACTATACAGCCAAGTGTGTGGACTAAAGTCCCGTTTTAAGTATGAAACATGTCCTGTGCATACCTTCTTCATTGAGGCCAAGTCGTCTAACTGTTAATGAGCCATCGCAAAATTGCCCTGGAAGCAGTTCGACGAAATTCGGTGAAAACTTGAACAATACATGTACTTGGAGCCGGCCTAAGCAGACGAATTCTGATGGATCAGAAAATCTGCTGCGAATCGAAGGCTTATTATTTTGTTTTGGTTTCGCTTCAGATACTTTATCTGAAGAAATGAATAACTATTTGAATATTTATTTATTACTTCATTCCTGCGCAAAAGTGTGTCATTGGGAGTAATGGAAAACTTAACAAGCCAATTAGTTGCAAAAGGCTACGACCTAGCCCTTTTTGTAATAGAGCTCGTTGAAGGTTTCTCTTCTGAAAGACTACGTCCACAGATGTTTCAAGTGGACCATAATTCCTAAATGAAAATAATCGGTTTTTCTAGAATCTAGGTAGATGCAGTTGACATGAGAAAGCACGCTGGAGCAAAATGGAAGCAGAAATGAAATGTTGTTTTGAAAATATCAGCAGATCCTGCTGGAAAGTTTGCAGGCTGTTCTCATTTTTCCGAAAAGAAGGAGTTCCCGTTCCTTGTTCAAGCGAGGAGTCACCGCAGACTAAAAAGCCCGGACCAACTTCATATTTGCGTGAATGATTCAGGAAAACTCGCGCATCCTTTAATCCTCCGACAAATATTGCCACTCCCCTCCAGATTCGGGCATCGGCATGTAAGTTCAGTGCTTTCCACCGTTTGAGACATGCGACGTCCCATTTTTGAGGTCCTTCTGCTTCTCCAGATACTCCCTTATTTGGGTACGGTTCCTACACTATGGTATTCAAAGTGCAGGCTTCCTTGTAATCATTGCTTCAGATGCTGTCAGATGCCAGAGTTGCTTCAATTACAACGGCCTGGCCTGTGTCTCCAATCCGGACTGTTATGGGGATTTCTGTCTATTCGGTGAGATTTTTTCTTATCGTCGGAAAGTCTCCATCGCCGTCACCGGAATTTATCAGCTGACGGTGACCTAAACGGAGGTAGAAAGGGTCAGAGTAATTTATGTGACTAATCATTAACCACTTGATATGTAGCGCGTAGGACCCATTTTCAATATTTTTCGGCAAGGTGACAGGAGAAGCTTAGTATAAAATATTACAGCGGGACTGCATTGGTTCGAGCGCATGAAAGCTTAAGAGCGTGAGTGAGGAGGGAGTCATTTAGTGGGAAACTTATTGCCGACCTGCTATGCCTACCATTCCTCCATGCATTCGATGCAAGCACAAGTATATCCTGAGTGATTTAGAGCCCACAATTTCGTCTGCCTCGAGGAAAAAGTATGACGATTCACCCCCCTCGCGTACTCACATGATGTTTTTCTCGAGGAAGTGGCGGGGCTAAGGCGAGTAGCAAAGCTCTGCATGCAGCAAACCGTTACACCAGACGACGGATGTCTATCTTGCCGTGTACTTTTTCTTTTGCCACGAAGGAAGAACAATAGGGACACTCCTAGCTTAGACTGGTGGCACGTAGCACCAATTGTTATACTGTCAAACAAACACCTTTTAGCAATCATGTACGCATATGTCGCGCAGATTTCCTACAGGTTGATATTAGAGTAAAGATGATGGACACAACTTTTTGCGAACCACACTCAGGGTCAAGTTGCAGATGACGTCCCTTTAAGGTGTAGCTCACTCGAAGGGCTCGTAGGAGTCATTTGTTACCCCCCTTGAGTTCTGATCAAATGCGCGCTCAGACCAACAAAGTTTGCATTTTCTGGAAGCTCTATGATTTAGCACCAATTTTGTGTATTTTGTGAACTCGCTGTAAAGTCAAAGCGCTGAGTTTCGCTCTCACCTGCATACTTCCCAGATGGCAGCTATCAAGGCGAATGCGAGAACAAGGGCAACGTGTAAGATACAATGATTTGGGCGAACACTCCGAGGGTTTTGAATAACCACGACCTCTTCTGTTTCTGTTATCTTTTACCGGAGGAAATAGGGAGAAAAGAATTGCCATTACAAGCTTGGAGAGTACTAAGGCTTTGAGAGGTTTTTAATTCCTCCACTGTCAATTCTTTGTCCTTGCAAGCCTCTTCTTTTTAAGAGCAGATAATCAGATTAGACGGCGTGATGTCGGTGAGAAAAGCCTGTTCTGCAGTAGGACAATATCAGTTCGACGACGGTACGATAATTACGAACCTGAATCAGTGTGTCACCAGGTAGGCGCTCAAAAGAATACTCAGCCACGTTCCTTCATCTCCACAACTTTGTTCAGGTCATCACCCGTGGGACAGTACTACGTGCTTCTATGCTCATCAGGGGACGCGTGTAACAGCCAGTGCATAACCACTGCTCCTCCGACACCACAGCCTCCATATCCCGGAACAGGACAAGGTTTTTTCCGTTACCGTCGCACCTCACATAGTTTTGTTGCAACTTATAAGCTTCGACAGCAATCAGGCTAGAAAAATCTTTAGATAGAATGTAAAGTAGTAATGAATTAAGTTTAAGTTTCAGTATTTCTTTGGCGTTGGGCTTCAAATACTTAATGAAACTCGGAACGAAGAGAAAGGCGCATTTAATTCTTTTGGTGTTTCTATTCCCTTATTGCTTAATTTGCTAAATAAGCTTTAAAATATTCAGCGGTGCGTACTTATGTACATAGTTAAATTTTTTGAGTGAAAGATTTTTTGAAGGATCAATAACCCTTGGATGTTTAAATGCGGTCTAGTTTTTCTCCTTCTTAAGAAGTTAGTTGTTCGACTTCTATAGAAAATTCTACGTGTATCTGCATTTTAGAAACGATGGTTGTTTTTTTTATCACGTATCACGTATCACCTGTCGTCCCGTTGATCATCAACTTGCTCAAGCGGGCGCCAGCAGTGTCTCCATTCGTACCTGTCGCGTGCCGGAGTGCTACAATGGGTCCTACTCGCTGGAGGAACTCGAAAAGGTCGTATCGTTCGCTCAATGCTTTCACGAAGAAGTCCGACTGACGCGTTGTTGGGCGTCCCTGTATTTTCTTGACATTCCACGGAATCCAGTCGGGGACGGCTCTCGTCCAGCGGATGTCTGCGAAGCGCATTACATGGGGCCGACTCACCTAATTTTCGACAACTTGGCCCACGCGACAGCGTCTCTGATCTGCGAACGTCGGCGAAGCTCGGAACTCTGGAGGCCTTCTCTCACTTGCTTGAGTCGAGTAACACCAAGCATCGTCCTCTCGATTCCATGCTGTGCGACGCTGATCACGTGTTTGCTGATCTGTTTTCGTATAGCCCAGGTCTCTGAGGCGTATGTTAGGGCAGGAAGAGTCGAATAGGTGGCCACGGAGTCGGACGTTCTTCGTCTTCCTCACGACTTCTTCAACGCTCTTGAAAGCTCCCCAAGCCGCTCGTTTTCTCCTGCTCAGCTGCGGCGCTAGGTCGTTGGCCATATATGTAGACTACACGACCACGATATCGGTAGCTGAAGCACTCAGAGATGTTCGTTCCGTTGAGCGAGAATGGGGTATCAGAAGCTTGTCCGTTCCTCATGAACATCGTCTTCGCAAGGTTCAGCTGCAGTCCAACGTTCCCACATACACGATCGAAGTCGGAAAGCGTTCGCTTCGCCTGACTGATATCCGGTGTTATGAGCACGATGTCGTCAGCGAAGCGAAGATAGTGCAGCTGCCGGCGGTCAACCTTCACTTCTATGTCTTCCCATTCTATAAGTTTTCGCATGACGTTTACGAGGGTGGCGCTGAAGAGCTTCGGAGATATGGTATCCCCTTACCGAACCCCTCTCTTCACGTCGATGACGACTTCTTTGTAGAATGGCAAGATCTTGGTCGTGAATCCACTGTACAGCTCTCGAAGACTCTGATGTACTGAGTAGGAACCGCTAAGTGAGCGATGACCGCTTCAGTTTCGACGGAGTCGAATGCCTTCTTCAGGTCGATGAAGGTAAGGCACAGCGGCAGCTTGTACTCTCGCGACATTTCGATGAGCTTCGTAATGGTGTGTGTGGTCGTGCTGAATCCTCTCCGAAATCCTGCTTGCTCGCATGGCTGTCCTTTGTCCAGCGTTCTGCTAATCCTATTCAGGACCACTCGAGTGAACAGCTTGTAGACTACGAACAGCAGGCAGATCGAGCGATAGTTGCCAATGCCGTGCACGTCTCCTTTCTTGTACAGTAAGACGGTTTTTCTGGTCTTCCACTAGGATGGGACCTTGCACTCCGACAGGTAGCGTAAAGAACTGCGCCAAGGTGTTAATGAACGTTGGCAGGAGATTCTTCGAGTCTGATCCTGTCGGGACCGGGTGCTTTACGTTTCTTCACCGACGAGATGGCGTGTCGGATCTCGGAAGGGAGAACAGAGGGGACGACTTATCCATCCTGCGGAAGATGGCGTGAGGGCAGGTGGACGTGGCTATCGAAGAGATCGGAGTAGAAGTCGTGGATGACCTTCTCCATGGTTCTTCTGGAAGAGGTGACGGTTCCGTCAGGAGGTCGGAGAGCGGTTATCTTGGTCTTGATGTTGTCGAAGTTCCGGCGTGCATTGTGGATGCTCAACCCTGCCTCTGCTGCTTCAGCCAACACTTCCATCCTTCTCTCCCTAAGATAATGACGTGATATTTATTACGTCGCATAAGACGCACGCAAGAAAGAAATTCAATTCGAACCGAACAATTAACAACTAACAATGTATGTTAAGCAAAGAGTACTAAATAGATATTACGTAATGGTTTCAAGTAAAGTGAAACCTAGGTTAAGTGGTGATGATTGTATGCGCAAACCTTGGAAAATGAGCAGGGAGGAGCAGCAGTCTTTATAAGCTCTCAATAGGCTAGCTCTGTTCTGACAGTGAATGAATTCCGTCTAACTGATGTTCTAGGTTTAGAAAATGAGCGTTTAGTTCGCGTTTTTAGCTAGCGATTAGTTTTTTTGCTCACCACCTCTGGTTCGAGAGGGAAAAGTCTTCTGGAGAAGGTAGGCAAAGACACGCATTGCGGATATGAGGTATACGCGAATACAAGAACCACCTAATCTAATCAATATTTTTCTAGTAAAATTGTTTTGAACTTTTTCAAGAAGGGCTACATGCATTGTTTTATGTGGCGAGAAAGCCGTGCTCCAGAATTGGTCTGACATATGTTTTGTACGCCCTTAAGATCTTCCTTTACCGCCGCTCTGCATAGCTTCGCAAGCTCGGACGTCAGCTGATAGTTGCCTGACTCTGCTCCACGCTGGCGTGTAAGCTCGAGAGTTTCCGGAGACAGGCGCCTCTTGGTGGTCTTCAAGCTCTCGGCTCCCTTAGCACTATCGCGGAGATGGTGCACGAAGTGGTCGTATTCCTCGTCGATGTTGACCGTGATGGCATTTTCCCAAAGGCCGACAAGAGAGGTGTAGAGGTCCCAGTTGATGGTCGTTCTGGGAGTCCTCTTCTTGAACTTCACGGTCTTCTCTCCTTGACGTGAAAAGCGGAACCTTGCGCGAAGGAGGCGGTGGTTCGATTCCGTGTAGAACTTGGGGCAATGGAAACGTCGGTAAGGCAATACTTGCGATTGAAGATGATGTGGTCGATCTCGTTGTGGAACTGGCCACCGGGGGATTCCCAGGTCCATCGTAGGGAGGGAGGCTTCTGGAACTGTGAGTTTCCATGGATGGTTTTGGTCGACATGATAACTCAGACAGCCTTTCACCTTGCTCATTCCACTCCAAACAGTGGGTTCCGATGTGATCTTCTTCCGGAGGCCTTCGCAGCTCGATCTTGGCGTTGAAGTCGCCGACGATCACTTTGTATTATAGAAGGTGTAATCCTCCTTATAGAACTTTTCCAGCTCCACGTAGAAGGATTCAACCTCTTCGTCGTCGCATTCGGATGTTGGGACATACGCGACGAACACAGTCAAAACTGGCACGGAGCCACATCGCTTCAGTCGCAGACGTCCGATTCGGGTTGTCAGAGACTCGTACGAATCGATATTCATGGCTATCCGTAGACGGCGTGTAGGGGGTGGCGTCTTCTCGTCTCGGTCAGTCCGATGACGTCGTACTTGATCTTCCTGGCTTGCATCATCAGGTCTCCGACGGATGCTTCCGATGCGAGCGTGCGTGCGTTGTAAATATGTACAAATCGTCATTCTGGTCCTTCTCAATTTGTGCAGCCTGGTTAGGCCCTGAGATTTAAGCATTCTCTCCGTCCGCGTCCTTCCCGTCGCTGCTGAAGTGGTTTTTTTCGGGGTCAGGGGAATGTGCTGCTGTGTTTGACTGAAGCACATGCGAGTAGCTAGTCATGCTCTGTCGTGCGGGCGAAGAACTCCGGGCCCCCAGCCAGACTGCCCGAAGGGCCGGGGCGGACTTTTAGGGCGGCCTCGAATCGTCTTACGATATATTCCGATTCCACCGAGTTCAAGCTTTTGGCCGGTCCGACACAGTTACAATCCGCGCGGACACGAACACATCCACGCATACTGTGCATAAACATGCCGCGCCCACGCACAAGGAACGCGTCGACCCGACACAGCAGGAGCAAGGGGTCATGCATCCCACCTGCGTCTTTGGGAGTACACGGTCGCATTTGGTTCGCGTTTCATTACCCTATCCACCACCCGGGACGAGCCACGTGGCCCCGGACAAGCAGCTCGTGACCCCTCTTAACAAGAGAGCCCGAAGCCTCTCTATCGAGGGAGATCCGTGTAATGCTTTGCTACTCACTGCTACCAACTTTCGTTTAAAAATAATCATGTTCGTGCACATTTCTATCGAGCATACTCCGTCAAAAATTCTCTTCTCAAGACCTCCCTTACATTGAAGGTGCTCAAAAAACAAACCCCTAAGCGATTTTCGTTACAGTTTCCTGTTACAACTGCATCTCGAGTGATGGCTCCGACTGTCAGACGAGCGTTTGTCAAGGAAACTTCTGCATCTACGGTGAGTGTCGTGTGAGACGAGTATGAAATCGAGAGAGGGCACAGACCTGTTCTTGATGGCTGCTCGTTTTGAGATTAGAACCAAGTCAAAGTGATTTGGAAAGGCCACTAAACTTCATATGGGGCTCCCGCAAGTTATCCAATGTGGCTGCCTAAGCGTGTTAGTGGATAGCTGATCATTGTTGAATAAAATTGAGGACTAATGTGTGAGACTACTGCGAGTAGATTTCTCCGAAGAAATAGATTTTGTGCCGTCGTTGCGGCCAACGGAAACGTGATTTGCTAAGCAGACGTATCACTTGAAGCTTTCATAGCGCGTACAATTGTTCTGTTAAAGAAAACCAATTGATATTGCAGTGAGACGAATTTCGAACAACCAGCTGATGATGAAAAAGAGCTGTTCGGACATCCCAACAGTCCTGCTCGATGACGGAACAGCTGTGAATGCCGTCGGAGTGTGCGAGATAAGGTGGGACTGACAGAAGATGAGGCCAATCCGGTAAGAAAGGGGGACGGGACGGTGAATTAAGCTTGAGGAGGGGGTAAGGTAATCGGTTTGTGGCCCTATTGATAACACAACATGTTTTCGTAACCGATACTGATTGCTAGTTCTTCCTGACTGAATTCCTGCAGACTAAAAAAATGGCCAGGGCCCGCACAGCTCCCTGTCGACGTCAACTTATGCAAATGTGGCTCATGTCATGTGTTGCACTTGTTCCTCTGCTTTGAAGATGGGCCGGCAGTGAAAAAGTCCTTAAAAGATTTCAGCTCTGTGACGGCTTTCAGAATGCTACCAATAAACCCTAACTCTGAGCATCATTCTGTCTTCTATGTCACCATGAAACAGCAAGCAGACAAAGAGTTGAATATTGATTTCATTGGCAACTCCGTCGTTAGCTCCTTGCTCCTTCGCCCTTTCCTCACGAGACGGTGGATGAATCTGAATCAAATGCAGTTTGCTAAATTGTCAGCTAACAGAATTCTGCAGTCATAGACATATCTAGATGCGTTTGTTTTAGGAACACAGTCACTTCGCGGTACTTCGTTAAGATATGCGATGATGCAAATTTCTGCAACAACTACTGCAATCCGGAGGTTACAACCGAGCCTCAACGACGTTCGATTCTTTTGTGCTTTGCCATTTCTTGGCTAACTACTAACCATAGATTCTGTTTAGCCATCTGAAAATACCGCCAGTTGAATTTCGTTCAGAGCCCACAGTATCCTGCTACGAGTGCGAATCCTATGGGTCGGACTGCTTTACGGGACAATGTGCAGCACAATACTGTCTTTACGGTAGGGAATCACATATTGAAGTGTCTTTGCATCTGCATCAAAGAGACTAGGGCGGCGAAGTTTTGATGAGCGACCCAAGGTCTCCTGTGCTCCTGTATCGAACGTTATGGTATTCAGACTTTCCAAGCACAAAGAACGAATGAAACGAAGGAACGGGGTTGCAGTCGGACATATTAAAGATGGCTCGTGCCATACTCACCTCAATATCATGAGAGCTCGTGAAAACGCTGAACAACAAGGAACAGCTACATCATCATCCTGTCTCAACAGAGCCATATAAACAAGGGCTGTCGAGGTGTGTGAAAAAGCGGCAGATCTTCCGTTTCCACTCGCGGATGCATATAACGTGCTTCCTAGTTCAGCAGAAGGTTGCTATAAAATTTTGGCACACGATAGGACTAAAAACGACACCAGACGCCATTCATTGAAGTCATTCAGTCAGCCCTATTTTTGGTTATTCTTCGGACAAAACTCTTAGGGGGTGCACTAATCTCACATCTGGAAGACATGCATGCTGTGTGCGCAATACTATTTTAAGTTCGTAACGACTGTTCCAGCTTTTCTCTGTTCTTGTTTTTCTTCCTCTACCTTTCCATCCTGCATGTCCACGATGTTCTCTTCTCTAGTGGTTTGATCCATCCCTTACAAACTCAGCGCATGTTCCTACTGCACACTACATAGACCACCTTCCCTGAACCCCACGTTTGACTTCTTAAACCAGCGCTGATATGTACGTCCACCCTCTACCTCGTTTTGACTTCCCGAGGTTACACTATACATTGGATCCGATCGAAAGTCTTCGGATAATTGGATGATTCGGATGGGGCGTTTTTCCGGGCCGCGGATTTCTAGATGATTCGGATCGGGATAACCGAATCGAAATCCCACAATGATTCATTCGAATCTAATGCATGGTTAGCATCTATCTTGCAGACACCATTTACTGCTTCGTTTATCGTTCCATACATACTTCCTATTCATGGTTTTCAAACGCTGATAGGTTAGTCCGAACATATCCAGAAAACTGCACAAGACACTCTGTAGATGACATGTCAGGATGGTAAGCGTTTTCGAAAACCTCTTGCTGGTAAGTTTATGTTCATGCCTTTCATTCCCTGAATTGCTTTCATGGGCTGTGACACCTCTAACGGTGTGTCTTGCACTTCCCTGCATCGCGGAGTCACGTAGTAGAGTGTATAGTGGTTTTGCATGCGATGTAAGACTAACCCGACAACATTTATTCGCGGAACAGCAAAAAGGAGGGCTAT
>CANAIB010000224.1:0-15144 GCA_947359475.1 Heligmosomoides polygyrus bakeri
TAAATCGTCTTCCAGCCAAGGAGTGCTGCAACTAAGGAAAACGGTGGCAGTCATTCAGCGCATAGTCTGGGCTGTAACGTGGATGGGTTATAAGCTCCCGCCCAGGGTTTTCGATTTTTTGAAGAGTCCTGTTCGCGGGGTGTGGTCTACCGTTATCCTGCTGAAGGACAGTGCCACTCCTGAACAGCTGTCGGAACCGATTCTGGCAGAGTTCAGCCTGCACGCGGTCAGATTGAGAAGAGCAGACTTCGATATTAATGCTGCAACCGCTCTCAACGAGTTCTCAGAAGATAACACCTTCGCGACACCACCAAACGGGGACCATCACGTTCTTCTGCTGGGGATCAGGCTTAGGCGTTGGCAGCGGCTTCCGCGTTGCCCTAAACCACTGGTTGGAACGTTTTCGATTATCCCGTGGAATCTACTTTTCATCACATTTAACCAATCGGAGGAGAAATGGTTCCTGACGGTCCAACAATTTTTCCGCGGCATCCACACGCTTCTTCCTCCGCGATAGGGTCAGGTCGTGAGGCACCCATTTACTGAGCTTTACCGGAAAGGCAACGCTGTGCAGAATCTTCTCAGTAGAGGTATGTGAGCACGTGAAGTCGAGTGCCAACACACGCGTGGATTTCCTTCGATAGCACTAGCAGCTCGACGATCAAGGGCAATCGGTCGTCCAATGCACCGCTTGTCTTCACCTTCAACCTTGCCCTCACAGAACCTCTTGAACCATTTGAACCCTGTCGATTGTTGGACAACTTCATCTCCTACAGCTGCTTATGTTTTCTGTCGGGCTTCAGGTACAAAGTGGCTGAGCTGGTACTCATGAAGAAGGCGTTCGCGAATAGAGGCTCTATGTCCTATATGTCTCATTTCAGACTGAAAAATTCTCACTAAATCAAATTGCCAGGACAACAAAAGTAGACTCGAGAAGTACAGACAAGTTGGTTTCAAACGGTGGAAAGAGCAAGAGAATTGATGCGCAAATAACCTGGTAATCTCTGCTAGAAGAAGTGACTACTAGTGAGTCCACGAATTTAGTTGCCAACCTAATAATTAATATTATGATGCTCAGTCTAATTGGCTTTTCCCACATTGTATTCTCTCAAACTAGGCTGTTGTAATCCATGTTTGTCCCCTTTTGTGCACTTATTTCCATTTTTTAGACATTGCGTTTTGAAAGATTCTGTTCTAGATGAGGCCTGCACCTCTTCCGGGGAATTGTCAGCATTCTTAGACTGTTTATACGCTTATGCAAATGCATGGGGGCCCGTGGAGCGCAACGGAGGAGGTGTCGATGGTCACGCGCACCTGAAAACAGGTTCGTTGTTCGAATTTTCGGCCCAGGCCAACCAAGCCTTCAATCATTGTGAGGTCGGTGAATTGCTACCAGACTTCTCTGTGGAGGACTGACCACTGACAGTTCATGGACTGGCGGCCATCACAAGCATTGCATAAGCCAAGTACGCACTCAAATCCCTCTACGACATCCCGTAGAAGAATGAGAATTTTCGCCCTGACATATATTAGTATAAGTGAGGGCTAGGAGCTATGTACTACTTGCGTGAATATTAGCTTGTTATAAGGTTTTTTCTGCGATCAAGAATAACGGCGTGGCCTAGGCTCTGGTAGAAGTGGTGCCACACCAAGTAGAGGTTTCAATAGACAGCACTATTAGTTGTATGGTAGTTGCCTACTCCTCCCCCTCCGAGTGCACACGGCCTTTCGATTGCTTCAGCACAGTGCTACTGCATGAATACGACAGCAATCTGCTGCGCCGCGAGATTACTGAAGCATGAAGACACTTGGCGAAAGCATACATAGGAAGGCCATTCATTCGTTCACATTTACCGTTTTCATTGAACGATGTGATGATAGGAGAATGAACATAATTTGCACTGACGGAACGATAAAGCTCTTGAGGATTTCTACACTTGGAAACGTACAACACGGTGAAAGTTAACGACTAGAGAACACGCTGGCTCTTCGGAGGAGGTGGGTGAAGGAAGACGAGATGGCGCGGATCGAACGACGAACCACAACGATCACTGGAGATAGAGTACATGGCATAAAGTGAAGCGAAAAATCACAAACGAATCGGTTACCGTAAACGGAAAGTGTGCAAGGGAATCGGAACAGAACAGCCGCAGCTGGCGGGTGCGGCGGGATGTTCGCTTCCCTACAGCAAGAGATCAGAGTTCAGCCAACAAGTATAGACAGTGTTGATCATCTACCAGAGTATCCTACTGTTGATCCGCTGCACAGCAAACAGGAATCATCAACTGAAAGAATCGCAAGGCCACTAGGAGTGTCACGAGAGTGAGAGCACGGATTCGCGTCATAATCGGAGAAGCAGCATCAGCATCGGCAGCAGAATCGAGGCCAGTCGAGCGTGGAGCGGCGCCGTCTTCGCACCGCCACGACCACCTTCCATGTGAGTCAACGACCGAGCGGTCAGCGCCGAGTTGTGGCCACCGCCGTACTGAGTAGTCTCGTCGACGGTGCCGAACATCACCAGGTCCCACTTCACCAGCTCGGCATCTGGAGCGAGAACTATCAAAGTCGCGATGCGGAAAACGGTGCCGGGATGGGACGAACATTTTTGGCTCGATTCATGAGCTACGTCTGCTATCAACCGCGCAACATTTACCCCCGGTCTGCGCAAAAGAACAGGAAGAGATTCGACTGTTATACGGGGCTGAAACACATACTGTTTCTATTGCATTGATTAGGTTCAACAAGCGTGGCTTATTGCTTCTAAGGAAATGGTTGAACGCGAATAGGTAAAGCTTTGCTGCAAAGTTGGCGCGTAATGCAGTTGACATACGACGTAGCCTACGTGCCTACGAGTCAAGCTACAGTTGGTCGAGCGTCAATACCTTCCGCTTCTCTGAACTCGAAGATGACAGTATCAGAGCTGTCTAGGAGGAAGAACGGGCAAGCGAACCCTGTTGATTTGGTATAAAATCACTGCAGTAGAGGACTACACGTTCACAACTCCGCCTCGATATCATCTGCACGTAAGTGCTTAACAGGTCCCCGCAGCGCAGGCTCTAGCCTGCCTTCATAATCTCCACTACTACACCTGATGGGGCTTTCAGGAACGAGCACCACCTCTGCGAAATCTTCTCTGCTTACCATCCCATCCGTCGTTGTCGACCTCGAGCGTCCACAGGCCAGCGGCCAGCTCTCCCCAACTGTGAGTGGTCATGAAGGCCCATTCGATGAACCCGGCACGGCTCGTGTCCCTCGCCCGTTTCGTCAGCAGAGTGGATCGCGTGCCTAAACAGGGAGCTTTTGAGTCACCAAAAGACTCAAAGAGCTGAAACGACGGATTTCGGATTTCCCTAACACTGACCCGAAGGACTTGTCAGGTAGATTTGAATGTCGCCCCTCTTGGGCGCCTTCAGGGTGATGATCGCCTGCACATGCTCCAGGTACACGACCTGATCGTCCGGTGAGCCGGCACAGCCGTCCGTGTAGAGCTGCAGCTGAAGGCGGTTTCCGTGCGGTATCGTCCTTCAAGCGACCGTTAATGAAGACAATTCGTTGGTAGAAGACGTCGGACCACTCACTTGAATCGGCTCGGGTAGAACTGTCGACATTTGTGCTGCTCTGGGGCTGTGGTCCAGTTCCGCGCCAGCTGCACCATTGTACCAGCATCCATCAGACCATAGCCGAAGGAGTGTGAAACGTTACGTCCAACACCGTTCGTTACCCAGTCGCCAGCTCTGAGGTTGATCGGCTTCGCGGCTCGAATCACGATATGCTGAAGAAAATGATAATTTTTGCGCAGCTGTCTGCGGACGATGCTCGGGGGCACATGCAGAGGAGGGATCGAGAGGATAAGGTCACGGAGGTTCTGAAACTTGCTTGGTACACTTGCTCAAACTCCCTTCAACTTCACGTAAATACCAAGATAGTAAAAATTTCAGGCCTGGCATGCATAGCCTGGTGTCATTCTGGTAACAGACTTTTTTGCCAAGGGCAATTGAACCTACATGAAGTAGTATAAGAGCATTAAATAGTGTAAGAGCAGTACTAAGTTAGGAGGAACAAGCGGCCTGGGTTCCCAAATTGATCACTCCAACCTACTTGAGGCGAGCACGTACACATTCATACAGTACTGGCCGTGCCGCTTCGTCCAACCAGCACAAGCGGCGCATTCTTGCGCCGGAAAGCGCCGTTTTCCGCTCGCCACGCGTCGCGTAGGGAGCCGCACCCTCCTCAACTTCTGAACTTTAGGCTGATGGAAGGAGCCTGTCCACGCGTTTGGACGAGCACTACAGCCACCTACAAGCGCTGTAACATCGACGAGGGCGACGTCCAGTTCCTCTACTTCCTCAGCTCAGCATTATGGGCGTGTAATAGAGCAGTTCGAGGAGGCGCCGACTGTCGTGTGCACTCCAAATGCTTTGATTCGGCTATTTAAGAATCACTAGCGTTTGGCGTAAGAGACAGGCCAACCAAACCGTCCACCAGGAAAATGAGAATTAGTACCAGACGACAGAGAATTGTAAAACACCGACTTGTCCATCTGCTAGCCATTTCAATTACTTGCAAAGGCAGATAGTACAAAGTCGGGGTAGCAGTAACGAACGGCACCTCTATGCGATATCATTGAGGTCATCTGAGTACCCAGAAGATCTCAATGATATCCCATAGAAGTGAATACGTGGCGTATGTACATATCTCAATCAGGGACTGAACAAAGTTGTCTTTAATCCACTTCACTTTGCTAGTGACACCTGGACTTCGCCCGGATACAGGACCAAAGCCTGACTCAGAGATGCTGCACTCCAAGAAAATAACGCTTTTGCCGGATTGCGCTACAAGGTGTCTGTACTTACGGTTGGTGAAAACTAGGTACTGAGGGGGTATTCTAAAAGTATACTCTTTCCCTTTACATTTTGAGGAATGGACTAGAAAAGTTGCTCCTTTTCTCGACTCTATGGAGTCAATTTTATCAGCTACAAGATGTTGCTAATCCTCACCTGCAGATCCCTCCATGTGAGCTCTGGATTCGCCTCCAGCGTCAGCGCAACGATACCAGCCGCCAGCGGAGCGCTCGCCGAAGTGCCGGTGTGGGTGTTCGTGCAAGCGTGGTGCAGATCCGTGGTGACGATCATCTTCTCGCCGGTTGCACCGCTTGAATACGTGCTGGCCAGCGTGCTGCTGCATGCTTCGGAGTACCACGGGATGTTTCCGTTTTCAGTGGCAGCAGAAATGGAGAGCGTGTAGATGCTGAAACGAAGGAAGCAAATGGTTTGAGAAGAGTCGCTAGGGAAGCGCCAGCAAATTGACTACTGCGGATAAAAAAGGGTATAAACATGGTAATATGGCGAGCAAGCTGAAGAAAGTGATAGGATATATTTCTTTATCTTGGGGCAGCATGCAGCATCTCAACGAAAGCATCGGAACGTCAGATGGCATGGCCTGACGACCTACTATAATATATTGAGGTCATTTCAAAACAGAGCTGGGTGTCGAACCAATATGTGGTAGTTGTCGGGACTTCTTCCCAGAAGGGATGGCCTACATTATCTAAGGTGGAGCTTATTGTTGCAGCGATGAGATTCTACCACGGATTCAAGGAGGGTTACGGTCGAGAGCCGCGGCAAAGTACCTAGCCAAAGCCTGTGGGTCTTTTAGGCTTGAATGACCTTGCTCGGCAAGGAATCCAAGTAAATCGAATTTTGCACACAGTGGTGCGCCTTCTACGTCTACGCCACTCCTGATTCAAAGGCAGACGTAACCCTTCTACCCACCTGTTGGTGTAGCCATCGCAGTTGCACGAGTCCGCGTCCTTCCCGCCATTCCCCGATGCCCACACAAACACGGAGCCTTTGCCCCGTCGGCCCTCGCGGATTCCACGCTCGAACGCAGCCCGAGTCAACTTCGCTGGCCCGTCCACTGTTCTGCCGTCGTCATCTGGTCCCCATGACGCGCTAAATGCATTACGTTAGGTAGTCGCTGACGAACCTCTCTAAAAAGAAGGGTTCCCACCTATAGATGTCGACGTAGTCCGAGTTGTGACCAAGCGAGGCGGCTTCGACAGCGTCCGTCACGTCTCCATCGAGCATCCTGATGCCTACAATGAGAAAAGCCGTAAACACCATCCAAGGAGGAATCAGCAGCGAACTCACCGCCGATTCGAGCGTTGTACGCGATTCCGACGATGCACAGGCTGTTGTTGAAGATCGCAGCCACCTCGCCGGCACACCTCGTGCCGTGTCGATTCTCGTCTGAGTACTCGTATCGTGGCATCGGGTCGTCGTCCCGGTCGTTGACGTCGTACGAAGCGCGAGAGTCCTGAATCCAAAGCTATCGCCCGGAATCGTAGTCAGCGAACCAACGACGAAGAGTCTTACATAATTCGGCGCGATGTCCGGGTGCGTTCGCTCCAGGCCATCGTCCAATATCGTCACTACCACACCTCGTCCTGTATAGCCCAAATCCCAGGCCTCCTTGACGTTGTGGTCCATCTTAGAATTGCCTGTGATCTCTGCTCGATTCTACAAACAATGACAGTGAGGCACACAATAACGACGATCTTGCAGTTCACCCAAAAGAAGAAGATGTACGTCGTCAAAGGGATCACATCGAGTGGTACTAATACAGAAGAGCACGTCGACAGTTTGCTCAAGGCTGACCACAACAACAGCTGATTTCGTTTTCGTGCAACATTTAGGTCCCAGAAATAGAAGTGAAAGAGGAAGCGAAGCTTAGCAACGGTGGTATCGAATGATCTATAGAGCAGTCTACGAGTGACATACTGAGAGTCCTGCCTGAATGTACGAGTAGAAGAAAATACCATTAAAAAGAGAGTCTGGTGCTGTATATAGTTGGAGTTTGCCAGTTTAGGGTCTCTATTAGAAATCCAGACAATGAGGAATGTCAGCCGACGATAACAGTCCAAGGTGGTGTTAAGATGAAATTCTCACCAAATACCACATGTCCGTCCAGAGGGGATCGTTCGGATCTGGCTGCTTGCGGTTCCGCGACTTGCTCACCAATGCCTCGTCCTCGCCGAAGCTGAGGTCATTCTCCTGAAAGCGCAGACAGCCTTAGATCAGAATTCTCAGCCTCTCTCTCCGTCTGTGAAGCGGCCCCACTCACGTTAAGCGGCCGGCCCCGTCTCTGCCGTGGTCGACGATAGTCCCTCTTGACGCGCTTCTTCGCCACTTGCTGCTCCATCCACAGAATCTGAAACCATTTGTCGCTGCATTCTATTTGCAGTGTTCTTCGTATGCGTCTAAACGAATTCCTTTTCTATAAGCCGTGCGCCGCTTTTTTCCGCTCACACCACGTCAAACGTATAATTCGGCTTTCGCCACTACAATATGTCCTTTGCGACTACGAAAATGCGATTAGGCGAAGAAAGGAGCGCTATGTACGGGGGCTGCTGCACGTCCGTGCGGAGGATTCGCGTGGTTGCAAAGCGCTCGAACAGAGGAGCGACAGCCATGTTCTTGTGTTAGATGAGCTGCGAGGGTTCCACACTTCCCATAGAGGTCCAGCTCCAACTGACACACCGCTGAGACAGAAACGCCAGATTTAGGTGGCCCGAGTGCAGAGGCGAGTTCAAACCGTATCGGTCCACTCTTCCATCGACTCGCGAGCAACGCCTATAGGTTAGATGGGGCTTGTGCGGCACACATCGATTCTGGCTCCTTTTCTTCGGCTGTTTGAATCAATTCCCCATTTGTTCAGGAACAGCAAAGATCTGGCTTATCACAAAAAGACGACCTCAGTGTGGTGCTCACTGTAAAAACAAAAATGTTTACTCGATAACCCCTACATATCCGCAGAGGTCGCGGCGCATTTCCACCGCAGTTGTGAATCTTCACTCGAAGGTAATGCAGAAAACAGAGCACGTGAACCACAAAGAGCGAACCAAGCCCAAATAACCGCCACTGCGTCACGTAATGGTCAAAAATAAAATGCCGAACGATTCCCTAGCGCAATTAAAAACTGAAATGCGCCAGAAATTGAGTTGCACCTCGCAAATCACTTTCCTAAAAATGATGAGCGCTTGAAATCGCACAAATTGGTCTACAAGAGCCAACTGCAGGAATGTGCCTGGCGATGTCGACGTTGTGCCAGGGATACTTTACCTCCACAATTAAGCGTTTCCATGGTCTACCGGAGCAACCGTGATCTGATGATTGGGTGGATAGCATCGTAACCAGAAACGAAGTTAGGGAGATGGCTTTGATTCCTACGCGGTACGCTCATTTTCGACATCTATCTTATTGATTGTAATAGAAAAATAGAAGTACAAAAACTCAGATGTGGCGCCCAAATATGGTTGGAATATAAAAGCTTCGTCCTGCTTTACAAGAATGTCGTACTTCCCTTGCAATCTACGTTGTTGTCGGTACTTGATACTACAGCCATTCTTTTTAAGGCTAGGATAGTTTACACTACACCGGCGACTACCAGCAAAAATGTTTCTTTACGCCAGTGATTTGAGAGAAGTTATTGGTCAGGAGAAAGAGAAAGGAAGAAAACTTGAGGAGATGTGGAATATTTTAGCGGCCTGGAAATGAGTTAAAATCACACAGGCGAGCCCTCTTAACACAGTTCCGCACGTGATCCCAAGTACCCCTTGTATGTACGCGATCATTCACTCTTCGCCACAACTGCGTTAGGGGGAGATGCATTCAGAAGCACATCGGAGAAGTACACCTTCGAGGTAGTGCAATCTAGACATTCGGAAAACAGTGAGACAAGGGTTTAACTCCTTCCTCAGGGTCCGGCCTTAATCTGATATTTTATCACCCCGATGTTCCAGAATAGTTAGCATGCTTACCTCAGGCTCGTGAGTGATCCGATTCAGCTGAAGACTTCGTGATCTCCGCGCCGAACGACTGCGCTGATTGACGTTACGAAACAAAAAATACTCTTCACCCGGAATGATCTGAAAGATGTGAGATCAGGGCCCCTGTCAGGGATGAGCGAATAATAAAATTTTGAAACCAGCATAACGGCCAGTGGATACAATACCGCTCATAACTAGTGTCGCATTTGGCGTCGGCGACGTTCTAGAGCGTCGCCGACGCCAAATGCGACACTAGTTATGAGCGGCATTGTAGTTTCTCCCAAAATGGCCAGATGACGGAAAATACAGTTAACGAACAAAGAAACTAGGCAGCGAATTACGAAACCAAATACTATTACTGAGCAGAGACTAATTTCGACTCTTTCAGTACCGTTTTTTGATATATTCAGGTAATAACAATGATGAGGCACCGTCGGATTTCTGGAGTTTGGTCGCAGCCCATAAGAGGAGCCGATGCCTTGCGCTCTCTGAATTGATTTTGAACTCAACTGACACCCATTCCAATTAAATCTATGATTCATTCGGGTCTATGCATTGCAGCTAAACCTACTGTGGAAGGTGGCTACATCGCCTGACCGCTACAGGTAAATTCGTAAGCCAAAGACATGAACAGCCTCAAACAGTAGCAATAACATGTGCCTTTTTGCCAGTAGTCAACCTTTCCATCAATCTCCGTAAATTTCTTCACTATTTAGGTCGTTCATGTGGTTTGCCTCAAAGGTCAACAATAAATAAAATGACTAAAATCGTTCGACAGTGGCTGGTCGATCGAAGCTGTTCACTAGTTGAAGACTGTCCTTCTGCGTGATGGCTGATGGATAGTCCAGGCGGCCAAGCTCAAGCAGAAATCTATAACGTACCTACATGAAGCCCCATCTCCAGTCAATGTAGGGACGGAAAAAGGGACAGATACAGATCGGCTATTTCATGTAAAGTAAAACCACCAATTAATTGTTCTGTCAGCTCGCAATACGTAAAGGGAAACAAGTTTCGTGGGAAGCAGTTGCCAGTCGAGTCAGCCGTTTTCAGATTTCTGACAGCACAAAACGCTAATAAAGTTGCTCCTATAAATATAGCTGACTGAATAAGCTCCACTTATTCGCAATACATTCTTTCTCGATTTGCTGGAATTCATTAAAAATTGCGTTACTTCTTTGTAGTTTTGCGAAATTCTATCACTGAAACTATGCCATTATCGCAATCAAGACTAACACCAATAATGGCTGTAAGACAAAGATTCACATCAAGCAGTTCTTCCTGGGACACGTCCCCTTTTTACCTCCAGTGACGGCTGCTATTGTGGAGGAAATTAGAAGGTCAGCACATTGACCTGCAGCTAATGCACAATTCACTGATTAGTCGTTCTCACAGAGGTCTAGTGCTAATACGCCTACATTTGAGGAATGGAAGGGTTGGTATATATGAACTTGTGTAATGTTGCCTTCGAGCACCCCAAGAGAACAGGTCTCTTGTCAAAAAAAATCTCAAGCCTCTGTAACTGCTGTTTCATCCTGTCATTGTAGAGAATCGTATAAATATTTTAGCACCTTGCACTAGTATCAAGAAGTTGCGTATTATTGTTCGCTATATAACGGACAAGAAACGGATGGGAAAACCGGATAACGGACAAAGACTGATCCGCTCATTTCTGGTCCCTGTCGCCAAGCGTTACGTCCGCCCGCTCTATTCAGCAGGCCTCTAGGCCACGGAGCAAATTTGCGTCCGTCGCTGAATGAATGCGCAGAGATACATATGTGGGTCCGGACTGGCCTGCGCCGAGATTGGATTTGAGGTGGCAATTGAATTTGGCGGCGAACACACGTTGGCCCTACGAACGCCTCTTCTGTCTCCATTACCGGCACCGGCTCTTAGCCGTCGGCTGCCAGCGGTCAGTTCGGATGCAATGAATGGGAGAAAACTCACTCGACCCAAGTTCAGATACCCGTACTTGGCGGCCAGACGAGTCGCCTCCGCCTCCGAGCCTCCAGCGATTCGCACGGCCCACTCGTTCGTGTAGGCCTTGCGAAGATTCGACGCCAACGAGCTCGTCGTGCTAAGTTCCTCCTGAAACGAGCTGAGTTGCTTTCCGATGGCAATTCTCGAAAGCGCAAAGATAGAATGAGTGACACTCTCCGCTGCCCCTCGAAAATGATGGAAGAAGAAGAAAACTCCAAAAATCATGTTACATTGACGCATTCGCAAGAGTTATCGTAGTTATGGCTGCTCATACTATGCACTCACTGCGTTTGTTTCTATGGAGGACAACTCTCCCGACGTTTTTAAAAATCAGCAACATGCATCCCTTGCCTTCCGGCTACTGCCAATTGGTTATGGTCATCGAATTGAAAATATCCAACAGCATCGCCTTCGTATGTTAGTAATAAACTGTTTGGAATGTTCCGTCAGTTTCTGTGATGTGTATTCAAAAACCACAACTTGTCTCAAGGAGCAGCTTTTTACTGTTACTAAAGCGCGTTCCCATTTCCATATCCTTGGCAATGTGACACACATTTAGTGATGCTAGTTTCTCCAAATTCTGCTGATTCAAAATTCCTGGAGTCACGATACACGGATTTGTCTTTCTGTTTTTCGTGTTTTTCTTTGCTAGAGCACTTTCTCTGAGAAGATTTACGAAAAAAGGCAAACAGTTATAGGCAAGCCTGCCACGCGTATTACATCATGGTGCCTTTAATCCACAGTCTGTTGCACTTCTGTATGACGATTCTCGAAAAGGTGCAAGGACGGGTATGTAGGGTGCATAATAGACCCTTTCCGTTCTCAATTTTCAAACGCAACTGCTTCAGTTTTGCAGAGACTTCTGCCTTCTACCCTCCTATCATGCAGAAGAGTCGTCGAAAAGCTCATCGGTAGGTAATCCCTTATCAGAGTGTTACCTCCCGTCCTTAAGGACCCATTCTTTGTGGCGTTGTTCAAATTTATTTCGTGAATCGAGAAAATCAATCGAAATCGTTGATGCGAGTGGCAGTCGTGAACTATGAACCATTGCCGTCCGCACTAGTCGACCCCTGCTTTGATGGGCAAACCTGGTATGCAGCTATCGCTGCTTTCATGGTGCGGAATTGGATGCGTGTGTCACCAACATTTGGGGAACGTCCGCAACGGTAACAAGGTTATGGAAGGCGAAAAAACCCGTTTATGGATGAGCACAAGGAGTAGGCCTGCCGTTTGCTTCTCGTTGTCGGCGTTGTTCCTCGTTTTTTCACCTACATCTGGACTGAATCTAGAGAGCCAAATCTCATTCCGAGGCAGAGCATCTCCATTTAATTTCTTCATTTTGTCTCTGTTGTGCTTGTACCAAGTTAGCGGAAATGCTACAAAATGCAATAGTATATCCCCAGCGGAATAAAATCATCCACCAAAAAACCTCGTGTGGCACAACATAACGCTAACATAAGCAGCAGTGCCTATATTGCAAGAATAATGGCGTGATAAACTGGAGATGTTCCGCAGATGTTTACGTGGAAGAAGCATATATTTGGCATATGATATTGAATGGCCGCCATGTAATTTAAATTTTAACAGCATTTATTTCGCGGAAGCGCGATCATTGATCCAGAAGAAGGTCGGAAAAATCCAAAACGGTCGGATTACGTGGACGATCCACATTCCCTGATTCACGGTGAAGGTGCAGAATGAAGTTCAGCTACAATTCTCCCTTTGACGGTACGCCATTCGCCACTCCATTCTTGTACTCATACGTGATATATCAAGAAGGCCCCTTGAATGCCTTCCTGGCCTGCGGAACAACTGTAAGCACTTTGCTTCTTCAGCCTAAACAATACTTTATTCTCTGGGCCACCATGGCAGCAATTTCCCAAAAGCACCGGGATAATGTGTAGTCACTGACGTGGGTGTAGAAGGCAGCCAAGTATAAACGAAAAGGCGCTTGGTTGAGGTCTTACAATACCGCTCCTAATTCGTGAACAGTCGACGCTTTGCGACAGATTTTTCCGTCGCAAACCGCCGCATTCGCACAACTTTGTTCATAATTATCCTCTTGAAATAATACTTACACCAAACTATTCTTCGCTTCTGCGCAAATCCAATGAAATGTGAAAGAGTTAATTTTGTTAAAAATTGACCTAGTTGTAGACAGCTTTCCTTGGAGCGGTCGTTAATTGTTTTACGACCTCTCCGAAGTCCACGCTGGTGTTTCCTCAGGAATTTTAAAAATTGTATTAGTATCGTCAAATTCGTCTTCTGCATGCCGTGGCCGTCAGAATGACAGAAGTTCCACAAACATAGCTGAAACTGGATTTGCTCTCCAGCAAATACGAGAGCAACAAGCGATCTCTCTCATATGAAACTGACCTAAGTAATGTATGAAAGAACGTGCGTTCTCTAACTTTTGCCACAAGAATCCTCACAACTTCAACAAAGGTAAATGTTTTATAGCTTCAAATCCGTGCCTTACTCTGTTCAGCAAGTGATTTCTGGACATGTAACGAACTATAACTTCTACGTGAATTTAGCTACGGAGCTAAGCTTGCTTCCATCTATGCTCTACATCGGAGGCTTCAAGGCGCTGGTCATGGAAAAGTTCATTTCCTTCTTAGTCAGTCTCCTCAAGCATCTTAATTTAGACAAAAAATCCCGATTTTCCCTCGTTTTCAGCGTTTACCCGGTATCTCTAGTTTTATTTGGAAAACCGTTGTGCTGCCGATGTTAGGCACAACGAGAGCTTTTGATCGATGTAACACTATCGAAAATTGCGAGGATCGATATTTTGCCGCTTTCCTCTCTGCTGAGTTCTGAGATCGCTGCGACTTGACCCGACCAGCGCTCTATGGCCCGGCCCAGGTTCGCGCCTGGGTGTGAGCCCCAGTGGTACTGCGCCCTGTCGAAAGGACGGCGCTGAGCCACATTTTCTCGGGAGCCTCTTGCGCTACCTTCTTAGCTAGGCTTTAAGTACAAGACTTCAAATATAGAGGCTAACATTTTGTAATCTGAAAATGTGTTAGGACAGTCTGTTGCAAAGGTGTACTACTGAGTTATCACCCAATTGAAAATACAGTATTAAACTGAATCGCGTAAAACGTATAGAATTTAGAATAGGTTTAAGCTGACTTTACGCAATCTCCACACGTTTTGCCTACACAGCGTAGATTTTTCGAAATTCTAAGAAGGCACACATTGGAGAAGCCGAACCGTGTACAACAGGGTGCCAAGATATACCATTTCACGTCTAATTGGGCACTTTTCATATCGAGTTGGGCACTCTTCTAAGCTAGCACAACACTTTTCAATTCAAACGAACTTTTCAGTATTGAAATGAGCTTCTTTTACATCAAATTACATAGTTTCCAAAATGGTTAGACTAATTTTTTCTTCATTCAAAATTTCAGTATGATTTCTTTGAAGTTTTAATGCACTTCATCGATAAGTGAACACCTTATTTGAAATTTTGTAAAATCCTCACTTTTTTCTGGAAAAATTATGGTTTACAGCTTGCTTTAAAGAGCAGGTGGGTAGCAGTTTTTTGATGCCAAAAGAAAAAATTGCGCCACGCACTCTTCCAAGAGGTCGCGATTTTTATTCGATTGATAGCAAAATTGCTGTCTGCGTAGAGTTTCACACCTGAACATGGTGCAACGAGAACAGCTGTAAGTAACGCACATATCTTCACTTTGGTGCTTCATGTAACCAGCATTTACACTGACACTCGAAAAATCGTGACGCGCTTTTCAAGTGCGCAATCTGGCCTTTCAGTGCACCGAATGACTGCTGTCTTGTTGCGCTTTAAAACAAAATTTAATTTATATTTATCTTATAAGCGAAGATTTCATAAAATTATCACACTCATTTCATACAGCTGAACTAAAAAACTGCTATTGCAAATTTTCCTTGAAAAAATAATTATTCTGACCATCTTGGAGAGTTTGTAGTTTGACATGTAACAAGCCCGTTTCGATTTGGAAGACGCTGAATTTGGTTTTAGAAGTCTTTACCTTGCTTAGAAAAGTGTCCATTTTAATTTGAAAAAGTGTTCAGTTCGAGCTGAAAATTGTATATATTGAAACAGCTCTTGCTGCTCAACTGCTTGCAGATATAAGTTACCAGTGAGATTTATGACAGAGATATAGAAAATGTAACAGTTCTTAAATATACACCTAAAACGGTTTGAATTCAAGGAGGCTATGACCATCTAAAATTAGATGCCGAAAACGACGGAAACTTTCGGTTGACCTAACAGAAGAGTAGCTGATCAAGATTTTTCTTAAATTGGTGAGTCACAGTTGCTGCCAAATGTTGATTTGAGCAAATGTTCACAAAAT
>CANAIB010000225.1:0-15112 GCA_947359475.1 Heligmosomoides polygyrus bakeri
AGGTATTTATGCAAAAATCGGCCAAAAATCGCACCCCCCGCCGCGCATGAAGATCCCCTTTTTTGAAATCTATTCATATATGGTAAGAAAGCGCATTTTCTCTAGTTTTCAAAAAGCTCTTGGCTTTTTAAAAACTCAAAAAACTTACCGAGTTAGGATTATTTATGCGAAATCACCTCAATTTTTTCACTCAAAGATCGAAGGCCCCCGCCGCGTATGAAGACCTCTTTCATGAAAACCGGTTTCTACATGGTTAGAAAGCAATTTTTTTCTAGTTTCTAGAAAGTTATTGGCTTTTTCAATTTTTGCAAAACTTACCGAGTTATAGTCATTTTTGTAAACGTCGAATTTCGTCGCTTCTATGACGTCGGTGCCATATCGACCAGTGGTCGATCCAATCTATTCGTTCAGAAAACCATCATTTTCACACTGTGCATTGAACAACACTTGAAACTTCCTGTGGCAGGATTTCAACTGTGTGGGTGACCTGCTCCAGGTAAAAATTAATTAATTTTTCTTGAAAAACGAAACATTTAAATACGATCCGCCCTAATCATATCGGAGATCGCTGCTAAGAAGCTTACCTTTTTATTGTATAATACTCATGACCTAAGATTCCATGAAGCACAATTTCACTCTCGCATGTTTTCTCCTTCAGCAGATAGAACAATTTTTCCGCGAGAACACCATCTACAGTGGCGATCGATGATATCGGAGAACGCAAAGGCTCCACGTATTTCGGAGTGACCTGCTCATATACATATCCTGTCATAGTTCTCCTAAGACTTTATTGTTTACTATATATGTATATTATATAAAGGTTTTGGATTTGTTCAGGCTGTGTTTCTTTCCGGCACGTCGTCTCCGTTAGGCAGAAAAATGCTGTTGCTCAAAATGCAGATTGCAGCCTCCTCCGCTGAAAGTGCAAAACTGCTGATTGCCGGCTGTATAAAAGCCTGATTGCCGGCTGTATAAAAGCAGCAGCGAGCTATGGAAGAAATCTTGGACAGACAAAATTAGTTGTGCATAAATAAATAATGTGCTCATGTGTGTCTTCGTTCAAGCGATTATCCATGGTAATCTCATAGTCAGGAGGGCTGTTTTCTGCAGAAGAGGGAAGATTAGTTCCGTGACAAGTCCATCCTCCGGTTGCCATTCCATCATCGATTCGAAGAGCTTCCAAAAATCTTGTAGGGAAAGCACTTAATTTTCCTTAGTAATTGACACTTCATATTTTAAAGAGTGCAATTTAAGACGTAGATGTCGCTCCTTCAGGCAGAAAACAGTCGTGTCCATGATTTCCTGGAAAAGTCTGAAAAAATGGAAACCTCTCACTGACTTCAAATCTGATCAAAAATCTTTATTTTTTACAACACAGTAATCAGAATCAGAAGCTTTATTCAATTCTGTGCTTCAACAATCAAATAGTTTAAGCAGCGGATACAAACATGTCTTCCTCAGTGAACGACGCTGCGCCGGAACCTCTACTGTGTTGAAACCACACCTGGAAAGAAGAACCTGCTAATGGGTACAAAAATCACATAAAAATTGAAAAATGATGACAGATAAGAATAAACCCGAGGTGCAGACAAGGGGGGGGGGGTCGTACAAACTCGCTTTGGAAGGGGGGGGGGGGTCGTAAATTTTCTTCAAAAATCGCACCTCACGCTTGACCCTGGTCCGGGTACAGTCCTTGCCACATGAACTAATGAAAGGAAATCACTTGACAGGGAAGCGGAGGAAGCACCACCACCCACCGTGAACGCAGTTTCTCACGCTCGGGCCAAAAATTGTCACCAAAGATGTATTGTGTGTTAGTTGATCTTTAAAGCATGAAACTCTTTGAAGTCATGTGTTGTGGAATAAAGGGCATAAAACATCAATCGTGCACGTAAAACAAGCGATATAGCGAACTTTCCAGTTCAACGAAACATTGCTTGTAACCATAAACAACCAACCGACTATTGTTGTGTTCTACCCAGTACATGGCGGCTCCCTAGCCCAAAGCAACCCAAAGGGCATCCTTCCCACGTAATGGGAATTCTTGTTGTTGACTAACATGACATTGCCTTTGCGCGATATTTTCCACCCAACTTGTGCCAGAACTGGGGAAATCTCATCGGAGTTGCTGATAGGCCAGTTTCTCCAGGGGACACCCCTCTTTTAAAAAATGAGTGCTAATGAAGTGCACTGATCAGGCCCGGTCCCAGTAGAGGGTGCTACATCGTCGAGGCGTTCCGCTGTCTGGACTCTAGCGCGGGGGCGGGGTAGTGTTCTTCCCCCCAGCAAGCAGAGGGGCGGTGCTAATTCCGCGAGAGGTGCTCGTCGCGGACGAGTTCACGCGGCGGGCGCTCAGCTCTGACGTGATTACGAGGCGCCTCATGAGGTCAGGGCAAGAAGGACTAACAAGGACGTTGTTCGGAGTTCAGTGGGAAGGTATTGCTGTGATTTATGAGAGGGAACTGGTTTCTGTGCACTGTACTTGAGGTTTTCAAGAGCTGTTTCATTAGTGAAGGTTCAGTGCAAGTAATATCATGCAGATTACTTTACAAAAAGGAGCTTATTAGTCAACCTACATGTTAAGGTTTTCTTATGAAGGCAGACCTAGAAGATATGGTGGATGCATCAATCCAGGTGTGGATTTACACACACAGCATTTTGTTTTTTAAGGTGGCAAATCCATGACCGAGTCTTTAATAGTGTCTTACCCTACGCTTCACTTAAGACTACTCATTTGGACTCATTAAGCCCCTGTAGTGTCCAAAGGGATAGGAGAGAGGACAGTACTATACTTTTCCTTCAGAATGTCAAAGCTGTTCGCCCAAAACCTTCTAAATGAGACAGTTAAGCCTAAAATAACTGTAAAAGTGCACCAGAGTTTATCGAAACTAGAGCAAATCTGACACCTGTGGAACGGAAATAGGAGCGGGCGTAATCCATGGTCTCTAAACTAGGTATGCTCTCTATAAGGGTAAGGATAAAGTACCACGTTAATCAGTCCTTATTTGATGACTACTTTAATTCACCACGTATCCCACTTCTACGGATATCATGCCCGCAAACCGAATACATACCTGGCCTACACAATGGCTTGCGGTGCTCAGTTGACCAACAGGTTAGTGCTTTATACTTCCTGGAAAAGTTTGTTACCAAATCACCGACCGCAGAGAGATGGAATGCTTGATTTGCATGGATTGGACCTGAACGAAGAATGTGGATTCTCCGCCTGCGCTACAATCGGCGCTTCTTCCGCTGCGCTACTGTACCCACCTATGGTTGAATGGCGGGAAATAACTCTATGGAGCACGTGAAATTGAACTGCTTTAGCCAATGCTAGCAACTACGGAGCGGCGGGAGCTATACGAGACGAGAAGGATAATGAAATTTTGAAAACCGGATAACGGATAACGGATAATTTTGCCCAAAAATGGCCGGATAACGGAAAAGCGGATAACGAACAAACAACAAAAAGTAAAACTCGTTTTAAATCGCACTAATTTCAACAACAGATCCGAACTTGAAGCACTGTTAATTTATAAGCCATTTCTAGATATTTTAGTAGTGTTTTTTAAACGTTTTGCAATCGCCGCACTAACGACGCTCTGGGGTTTTCTGCCCATCCGTAGGAAGAGAAACGCACAGAAACATACCCGCCTTTCACAAGGGGTCGGTCGTTTCCAAGGGGTCGGTTGGATTGTCTTATTTGTCAGCCTTACTCTGCGCTTAACTTTTTTATAGAGCAGTTGAAAAATAGAATAGTCCTTGGAAGAGCAATTCTCCCGATGTCTCTGGAAAGAAGAAGAAGGCAGGAGACATCCAGCCAAACAAACTTCACATAACGATCTTGTCCTACACATGCTATCAACCGTTATTTTTGTTGCTGCTCGATAGCATCCCAAGATCCAAGGTACTTCAACATGGAATTATCTTGGATGGATGAAATACTAACTTTTGGGTACTAACTGCAAGGGTAACTTGTTCACGGCATACGCCCACCCAAAGAGTTATGACATCCAGACCTTCTGGATCTGAGGAAGAATATCCGACCCATCCCCAAAACGGAGGTGTTCCCTATGTTGCAGATAAGTTTCACAAAAAAGAACTCACAAATTAAAACAAATCTACATGCCTTCAGCACCCACGATGATAAGTTTGTTCAGTAGTTTATTGCCCCCTAAAATTTTTAATGAAGAAGTTGCTTACTCTATGTATTTGGATTAGTTCTATTTCTTTTGCTTGTATTCATTGCTGTACTGCAGTATTTTTCGATAATTCACGACAGCATATGGCTAAAAAGGTACCATTACCGCATAAAATCAAATCGGACATATGTACTGCAATCGTGCAACCACAAATGATACGATGGAAAGATCGGCGGTAAAATATTCTTCCCAGGATGCGGCTCTCCACTTTCGACGATTGCTAGTGGCAGTTTGTATGTCTTCTTGGTCAGCACATGACTTGAGATGAATGAGCAATGCTGCGCTAAGTAGGCCTCATATAAGTAGGTGCGGGCCTTCTGTAAGGCTGGAAGTTAGATATCTTTAAAACTATGTGGCCAGTTTCCAAGTGAGGAAACTTCAATTAACCCTTCTAGATTTGAATACTTCTGTTGTTTCTGACGACCACTCTTACGCTCGTGAAGGATCCTCTACATAGTCCACCGATCACCACGTCGAAAGCTAAGATTCTGCTAATTTGTTGTTCGTTGTCCGGCACGAAAATCGCCGGATAACGAACAACAAAACGGGTAGGCCAAAACTCCCAGGAAACCGGATAACGGATAACGGTTAATCCGCTCATCACTGCTACTGATACTCGCCGTTAAGCACACACGACTGCGTCACCCCGGATGGATACCGACACATGTTAAACTATAAAAGTTAACTATAAATGTAACTATAAACATTAAGCCATTCTCAGTAATTCGAACAAAGAAGAAGAAACTGCTTCAATGGTTATTTTAGTTGTTGCAATAGCAACTGTTGCTGTACTGTTTTAACTTCTTGCTGTGTTACTAATCTTGGGTGGAAAAACCTGCCAAACAACCTGAACTATGTGAAAATTACTAGCGGTAGACACTGCCTAGAGTCACTGTATCGAGCTACACAAGACACAGTTGACATTGCAAAAAATGTTCAAAACATCAAACACGTATTACTCTTACGACATTATCCTTAAGAACACAAAAGGGTGATGTTCCATGCTTTCTGTGTGCCGTGCGTGATGTCTAAGGCACATTATCGAATTCGGAATTGTTTTCGAAGCCACTGTTTAGTAAGGGTCTCACTTTTCCAGCTATTCATCCCTTTATTACTCTTTACCAGACGTTCAGTAGGTTAGCGGCCGCCCAACGTCTGATTGGGGGAAGAGACTTCGCCCGAGAGTAGAGGACCCTCAACAGTCTTCTTTTCTTATTTGTTTCTTTCGTTAAAGTAAAAACTCTTGTCAATTTATAGAAGAATATAGCGGGAAATGGTAGAGTGGAATCTTCAAAACTGCTCCTATGCTCCTCATCTTTAGCGCATAACGTCTGTTATACAGTGGTTGAGTTCTTACGCATATTGCACGACGTCTACGGCACGTCTTCTGAATGCCGACGCACGTTGGACGACGTCTATGAAGCCCATCCACCCTCTGTCGCATGCACAGGATTTACTCTCCGAAGTGCCCGTGCTCTACGTGGTGAGAAACAGGTCATGAGAGTCCCAATCCGAAGTGCATAATCTGCAGAAACCTAACACTTCCCTACCTAAGTGCTGTCAAAGAAACGGAGTGATTGTCAAGCACGCACATGTGGCACTGAGTCCTAACTCACGCGTCACCACGTTGCCGCAACGTCTATGACTCCTTCTGCACGCCGACTCACGTGCCACGACTTCTGTGACCCGTCTTCAGAAACCCGACGGACACTGGACGATATTGAGAGAAAACACTGGACCCCCCCCCCCCCCCCTTATCCAACTTTCCCTAGTGGTCCTCTGTTGCTGATTTCCTCTTCAATGGATCTCCTCCTACTGGTCCCCTTATCCATACGCAAGTTGGACGTCTGCGGCACGTCTTCTGAATTCCTGCGCACGTTGGAAGACGTCTTCCGCACGTATTCTGAATCCCTACGCACATTGGACGATATTTAGGGAAATACTGGTCCCCTTATTCCCCTCTTCTGGTCTCCCTTTGCTGATCCCCTATTCATTGGCCCCTCCTACTGGTCCCCCTACCCGAAATCACTATGCAAGTTGAACGTCTTCAGCACGTCTTCTGATTACTATTCAGATTGGACGACGTCTAGGGCACGTTTTCTGAATCTCTACGCCCCGCACTTGGTCCCCATTCATACGGTGACGCGTTGCCTGCTGAATTTATGATAAACTTGGACGATCCGGCGCCAAAGAAATAGTTCGCCAGCAATTGCCCATTGCTAAGCTCAAAGAAAGGCCGGGTGGCATTCACAGCACTGTCGTAGGCATCTCTTGGCTTCAGTCTCCCTTCCCTTGACGGACACGTCACCTCAGCCGGTTATACATAGTAGGGTTAGGAGCGTAGAGATTCAGAAGACGTGCCCTAGACGTCGTCCAATCTGAATAGTAATCAGAAGACGTGCTGAAGACGTTCAACTTGCATAGTGATTTCGGGTATGAACCTTATTCCTAAACGTGAAGCCGAAATCTACACTGGGGATCCAGCTCGAACAAGGTCTCAACAGCGGAGGCGGGGAGACAAAGAGGAACTCGAGTGGTCCCGCCACGATCGCCTATGAAGTGTGGGAAGAGCCATTGCTGCCCTGTATGTGCGTCCGTGCTTAAATGCTCCATTTTGAAAATTGTACTAACAAGTCGGTTGCTTGTTGTGGAAAAGAGAAGAGTCAGGGGCCGAATTCATCAACGACTCACGGCAATCTAACGGTGAAAATACTGCCGAAATCCCTGAAAACGCGGCTTATCAATCGATATGGTGAAGCATTTTGAAACATTTCACCATATCGCTTGATATAGCGCAGTATCATGAAGCAAAGGGTTCGGTGAAGGTTGAGCCATGCGCTTTTCTGCTCAAGATTACATAAATGCTCCTTATCGAAGGTATCATTTCAATTTTCAATTTTAATAGGTGTGATATTCATCCATATGAAGTTATGCAATTCATTTTTTAATGGAGCAGACGTCTATCTACCAGGAGAAATTATTCTGTTTGGCTAGGGTGACTTGTTGAATTCTGACATAACTACTGCTTCGAGAACCATCTAGGAACTGATTCAAATCAGTTTCTTCAAGCCTCAATTGACTGGTACCGAGGAAGTAAGCTGTTACCACGATGTTTTGTTGCGATTAAAACATATAGCGCCAGGCAGGACTCGAACCCGCACCTTCTTCTGACCGGGTGGGAATGCTCTACGCCATTACACCACCGGCGCTGTTTTATCGAACGCAACATCCACACCTCATGGGACCAATCAGCACTCACCAGTACCCGATTTGAATCATTTCTATCAAGACCTAGAGCTTAACTGGTTCCATGCTGATATCAGCGGCCGGCTCATCCCGTTATAAGGGTGAGTGCTGATTGGTCCCATGAGGTGTGGATGTTGCGTTCGATCAAACAGCGCCGGTGGTGTAATGGCGTAGAGCATTCCCACCCGGTCAGAAGGGGGTGCGGGTTCGAGTCCTGCCTGGCGCTATATGTTTTAATCGCAACAAAACATCGTGGTAACAGCTTACATCTTGGAACTGTCCAGCTGTGTCACCTTGGACGTGGGAGTTCCAGGCTGGCCCACGCTGAATATTCCCGTGGAAGTGTGAACCCCACCATAACTAATCAGTCATCCAGTTATCATCTTATTGTTAGATCCCAGAATGAATTCTGAGAACTAGCTTTGGTGACTGTAATGTAACTGCTAATGTTGAGTATGCAGATATCTGTGCAGTCATCACGTCGTCCATGATGCCACAGGTTTCCAAAAATGTTGAGAGGAATCTCTTTCCTGGTCGGAAAATGATCTAGATGGGTGCTCCAGTTTTAGACTTCATCTGAGTCAGTTTTTTTAAATGCGGTCTGTAAGTAGGCTCAATTGTTAACTCAGTTAAGGTTCAGAAAATTGCAGCATCAAAAACAGCGTCAGCGAAAAACCCGTCGCGGGAACTAGATATGGAAACAGCAGAGGAACTGTATGCTGAAATAGTAAGATAAGACCCTAAGATTGTTTTCGCTTATTGCTCTAGCCATAGCTATAAGGTTATCATAACAATATAACGAATCCATGCTACGTTATGCTATGTTATGATGAGGATGAGCATTAGTCTGTGGGAGATTCTGCTGCTGGCAAAGTTCTGAGCAAGAAAGGCGCAATGGAAGCCACTTCTGACGCCGTTTCAGATGCACTGTTGAAGAAATGGCGAATAGGTGTCACTTCCGTTTCCGCGTTTCGTATTCCGGTTTCCGACCATTTTTGAGCGTTTCTGTTCCGTCTTTCGTCTTCCGCTTTTCCAGAAAATTTCCGCACATCCCTGGTCACCATGTAGGACTGCCACCCCTGTAGTAGCTGTCAAAATTACAGTCTTTTCGAAGCAATGTTAGTCAAATGTGAAGAATGTTTGCTGTGTAGTGTGGGGGGGGGGGTCACCCCTACTCGTGTCTTTTATGGCGCATTTGAATTTTTGGCAATAATGCATTTTGGTACCAGAAATTTCTTCGCCGAGCCCAAAAGCAAGTCAACGAATCCGTAAAGAAAGTGGCTAACCTCTTCGTAAGATATGTCTATCCTCGCTTGGCGTTGCTTACCCTAGAATATGCTGTTTGTTGCGATCAAAACTGTTGCACCAGGCGGGACTAAACCCTCACCTCCTGCTTTGTTCTGCGGCGCTGTTTGAAAGCACGTAACATCCGCGATATTCATGAAGCGCGTCAGCACTCATCCTGGTATTGGGATGAGCCGGCGGCTAATATCAGTATGGAGCCGGTAAAGCTGAGTGCCTTACTAGTAGCAATGTGACGGTGAGTGCTAATGCGCTTCGAGGATATCGCGTATGTTACGTGCGGTCAATTGTAAGGCGCAGTATCACTCCCGAAAAGCAGAAGGTGCTGGTTCGAGTCCCGCCTGGCGTAACAGTTCTGATCGCAACAAAATATTCTGTGACAGCATGTAGCCTTTGTATTAGCCGCTCCAGGCTTCAAAAAATGTGCTCTAACATTATCCTAGAACACTTTTGCTCGCCACCAGGAAGAGTGGAGAGGGAGAGAATGTTTTTTCAATAATTTCTGTACATAGTACGCTGGTGCCCGCATCGAGATTGTATATGTTCACACACAATGGTTTCGGAAGGAATTAGGGAGGGCGAACTCCGGGATCTGCCTGATCGCGCATTTTAAGATACCTTGCCGTTGTGATGCGGGCACCAGCCCACTAAATACCCTTACCTTGAATGATAATTCCGTATCTGTTTTTATTCACCACCCTGAAGATAATTTATTGCTGAAGTCTTTTTTATGTTGGTGTCGACACTTTGTTGATAGTGAATTGTTTATGTTATATTGCAGTGCTACACTCCTTTCCTTGAACTTTAGCTGTTGACCTATTGTAGTTGGAACGTATAACGTTTCCCTTGGCTTTTTTTCACTTGAAATAATAGTTTGCAACTAATTGCATTTTTAACGAAATTTAACGATGTACCGAAAATTTAACGCACAGAACTTCGTGTGCACCCCTGGTTCAAAAGAAATGTCGAAGACGTCATGCAATTTGTGTCGGGATTCAGAAGACCTGTCACAGATGTCTTCCAATTTACGTCGGGGTTCAGAAGACGTACTGAAGACGTCATATGATTTGTGTCGTATCGAGATTCAGAAAAATTGTCAACATGTGCAAACTGAGCAATCTTATAGGCAAACACTATACCACCATCAAATCTTATTTTTCCTCGCTATGTTCCCTTCTGGATAGTCGCAAACCTCCGTGGCCCCATTATTGATGTGCATAAAGCTTACTTGATGTCAGCAGTGATCTGAATATGTGCTGGTTCTGTGACGATTGTTATTACAATAGCGGTTAGAAAACCTGGTACCCTAATAAGAACATCTTGTGTCAGTTATAAAGTCATAAGTAGTTGAAAAGCATTTAGAGCACAGTTATCATCCCTGATTAATGGTCGAATAGCTGATCTACTTATAGACTTTTGCCATTTTAAGCTTCTCCATCGAAGTTCTGCACTTTGACCCCAACAAATCGCTTCTCTTACGATCCCAAGAATATCGCGCCTCTTTCTCAGGCAAAGAACGCCTAAAGCGTGTCTTTAGGCCAGCCAATGTAGGTGCGAATGACCGTAAAAGGTGCGAGGAGCGCAACAGGTCAGGACATCAGGCGAATGCAGAGGGGAAGCAAGCGTTACTACAATGCAGGGGATCAACGTCTAAATGAGGGACCAATGTGGCACTGGTGCAAGTCTAGAGGGGGACTCCTTCTTAGAAGCGTCGAAACGTCAGGAAAGTTTGTTATAAAACATTTAAAATACGAACGTTAAGCACATTCACATCTAAATGAATTCCGAATATAGAACAATTTTTCGGACTGCTGTATTAAGGGTAGGACTCCAAGTTCAGAAAAAAACACTATGGGTCTAACGCTTTAGACGTGCATCTGGCACTGATGCTTAGAAAAATGCCATAGTTCCACTTAAAAGAGGAAGGGTTCAAGATAAATATAATGAGAACTTCATGAAAAATATCAAAACTTGATAAAGTTAAGAGTTAGGACAAAGGGAAACAAATTCCGAACGGCAGTAAAAAAAGGTAAACCAACTTACATGGAAGTTTAGCGATCACTCATTTAGTACCCAGTACCCACTCGAAGGCCTTGTACTGCTTGCCTATCAAGAAGGGTACTTGTAGCCAGAAGCACAAGTAAGCCTCCATGAATTAGCAAGTGATTACAAAGCAGACGACGAAAATGGGAGAAACAGAAAGAATACATCGCAGAATAGCCCCTGTCGATCCTATCGATGAGAACAGCTGATGGCTGGGAGGAGGCCCGTTCTTCCCCCAGTCCGCCGAGCGCATGAACTCGTCCGCGATGGGCGCTCTTCGCGCAATTAGCGCCGCCCCTTCGCATGCTGGGGGAAGAACGGGCCCCCTCCGATGGGCTTCATATGCGCAGTGAAAATTCTGCCCTACCATATCTCACTGCACTCTATATAGTAGTAGTAAAACCAATTTTTTTACTGTAAAAAGGCCTAAAGAAGAAAGGATGAAGACTGGGGTTGTTTTATTCTCGGGGTTTGGGGGCGAAGCCCTCAACCAGACGTTTGGCGGCCGCTAGGCCGCTGAACGTCTGGTTTTAAACATATAGGGGAGACCTATGGTAGAGGAATCGGAAGAGGATGGCTATCGCATGCTCGGTGGCGATGTCCGTTCCTCCACGTGGTGCTACTGGAAACTGCTTGCTTTGCGAGCCGAGCCAATCACGGACAATCGAATGCAGGCGACAGGCCCTAGTGACAGGCCGGCCTACGAACATTCTGTGTCACATCATATGGTCGATGACGTTTCAGAGTTCTCGAGATAGTGCTACGGCGTCCGCGGGAACCGACGCGCACTCGCAAAGCCCGGCGGGTGTGAGAAGTATGCGAGGGTCCCTGGTGCAAGGACGGCATCGGGGGGCAACTGAGCTAGTCCGAAAGTCCCGTAACGTAGGCAAGACCCGCGTAGCAACGTTGAATGTGGGTACGTTGACGGGCCGCTCGTGCGAGTTGGTAGAAGCACTGTAGCGAAGAAAGATAGATTTCTGTGCGGTGCAGGAGACGAGGTGGTCCTGCAGCAAGTCGAGGGACATAGGACGTGGCTTCAAGGCCGTTCTATGTGGAAGTCCCAGGACCACCAGTGGTGTCGGTATGATCGTCTCCGAGCGTTTCCGTGACGCGATTGCAAGCGTAGAATGTTTCGATGACCGCTTGATGAAGATTGTTGTCGCCGTAGAAGAGCGACGGTGTCATTTCTTTTCCGCGTATGCTCCGCAGACAGGTTGCTCCGAGCAAACCAAGGACGAGTTCTGGTCCCTGCTTGATGAGAAGACAGCGGAAGTGCCGTCACAAGACATGATTGTTGTGGCAGGTGACCTTAATGGTCACGTCGGAGCAGCGAAAGATGGTTACAGCTGTCATGGTGGTTTTGGCTATGGGTCACGCAACGCCGATGGTGAGCGTATACTTGAGTATGCAGACTCACACGACCTCACCATCGTGAACACCAAGTTTCGAAAGCGTGACTCCCACCTCATCTCGTTTTATAGCGGGAACGCCAAAACGCAGATTGACTATGTCCTTGTTAGGCGTCGCGACCAAGGTCTTGTCACAGACGCGAAGACCGTGCCGTATGAGACGGTTGCCACGCAACACCGTCCACTTATCTGCTCGCTGAAGATCACACCTCCGAGGTGTAAACGTGTTGAGCGATGCGGGACGGCTAGAATCAAATGGTGGCGACTGAAAGAGAAGGAAGCAGCCGTTATTTCTCGCATTCGGTTTGCCGACGGTAACAACTGTCGACGAAACCTGGAAGGATGCTACCGATGCGATAACTCGGGCTGCGCGCCTCGAACTCGGCACAACGAAGCCTGGACGGCGTTGGGTCGACAAGCAGGCTTGGCTGTGGACTGATGATGTCAGAGAGAAAGTCTGAGAAAATAAACGGCTCTATCACGTGTTTATCGGTGATAAAACAGTCCTTAATTGGCGGAACTATCGAGAAGCAAAGAAAGCGGCAAAGAAGGCAGTGGCCGCTGCTAAAGCCGCATACTACGCTGATGTCAGCAAAAAATTGGAAACGCGCGATGGTTAGCGTTATATTTACCGACTCGCCAAAGCTCGCTGTCGCCAAGCAGAAGACATTGAGAATTTCTTTGGCATTAACGACGAGAGCGGTCATCTTCTGATGGATCGTAAAAGGGCTGTGAAGAGATGGCGCGAATACTTCGAGGAAATCTCGAATGTAGAATTTGAACATCCTGCTGTTCCTTTTGCATCACCTGTATACGGTCCCGTTCAGAAGATCACAGTGAGCGAAACTGAAGCAGCCCTGAGGAAGATGAAGTCAGGCAAAGCCACTGGTCCCGATGACCTGCCAGCTGACCTGTGGAAGTCGAAGGGCTGGTGCCTGCTGACTGGCTGACTGCGTTTTTCAATCAGGTTGTTGCTGAGAAGAAAGTGCCTGAGGGTTGGCAGCAAAGCACGACTATTCCGATTTGGAAGAAGAAGGGCAGTCCTGCAGACTGTGCTAGTTACCGACCAATTCGCCTTCTTTCGCACACCATGAAAATCTTTGAGCGAATTGTCGATGGACGTATTCGGGATGTCGTCCAGCTTTCCACGAATCAGTGTGGTTTCGTCTCTGGCTGTGGCACTGTTGATGCCATTCACGCTGTTCGTCTTTTGCTAGAGAAACACCGCGAGAAACAGAAACCGGTGCATTTTGCCTTCCTGGACTTGGAGAAGGCCTTCGACCGCGTTCCGCGGGAAGTGATATGGTACGCGTTGCGACAACATGGTATCCCTGAAGAGCTTATTGAGTGGGTGCGCATCCTCTACTCGTGCCCAATAAGCCGAGTGCGAGCACCAGCGGGCACCTCGATGGAGTTTTCAATCTCTGTCGGAGTGCACCAGGGATCTGCGCTCTCCCCACTGCTCTTCGTGATCGTCATGGATGCAATTACACGCGATCTCCAAAGGGCAGCTCCTTGGACGCTGCTTTATGCCGATGACGTCATGCTTGCATGCGAAGACAAAGCAGAGCTCGAGCGACAGGCACAGGCGTGGTGCGATCGCTTAGCATTGTTCGGACTCAAGCTAAACGTCAAAAAGACGGAATACTTGACGACGGATGTGAATGAGCATGGATCCATTAAGATCAATGGTACTGAGCTCTCACGAGTTACATCTTTCAAGTATCTCGGATCAACAGTCACGTCCGATGGCAGTCTAAAGTTGGAGGTGAACGCACGTGTGAGTGCAGCCTGGTCCAAATGGCGTTCGTTGACGGGGGTGCTTTGCGACAAGACAATACCTGAGTACCTTCAAGTCAAAGGTGTATAGAGCAGTCGTCCGCCCAGTAGCGACGTACGGTGCTGAGTGCTGGCCCGTGACGAAGGAGATTGAAAGCCACCTCAGTGTAATGGAGACGAAAATGCTAAGGTGGACGGCTGGAGTAACGCGATTGGACCGCGTTCGCAATGAAACCATGCGACAAAGGTTCGGTGTCGCCTCGATAGCTGACAAGTTGCGCGAAGCACGTCTACGATGGTATGGTCACGTCCTTCGCGCTAACGACGACACCGTGTGTAAGATTGGCCTGAATCTTGAAGTCCCTGGAAAACGGCCCAGAGGACGCCCGAAACAACGTTGGCTAGATAAGTTTGCATATGGACTTGAAGTTAGCTGGTGTCCATCCCGACCAAGCGTTTGATCGGGAGAAGTGGCGTCACCAGACCAGAAGAGCGGACCCCGCCACCAAGCGGGACAAACGCTATTGAAAATGATGATGGCTATCGCGTGCTCCAGAATAGGAGTCCTTGAATCGGATCCTACCGCGGGCAATCATCATCATTTTCGTTAGCGTCTGTCCCGCTTGGTGGCGGGGTCCGCTCTTCTGGTGTGGTGACGCCAATTCTCCCGATCAAATGCTTGATCAGGGTGCACACCAGCCATCTCTAAGTCCAAGCGCAACGTATCTAGCCAACGTTGCTTCGGGCGTCCTCTGGGCCGCTTTCCAGGGACCACAAGATTCAGGCCAATCTTACACACGGTGTCGTCGTTAGCGCGAAGGACGTGGCCGTACCATCGAAGACGAGCTTCGCGCAGCTTCTCGGATATCGGGGCGACACCGAACCTCTGTCGTATGGTGTCGTTACGAACGCGGTCCAAACGCGTAACTCCAGCCGTCCACCGTAGCATCTTCGTCTCCATTACACTGAGGCGGCTTTCAACTTCCTTCGTCACGGGCCAGCACTCAGCACCGTACGTCGCTACTGGGCGGACTACTGTTCTATAAACCTTCGATTTGAGGTGCTCAGGTATTGTCCTGTCGCAAAACACCCCAGTCAGCGAGCGCCATTTGGACCAGGCTACACTCACAC
>CANAIB010000226.1:0-15072 GCA_947359475.1 Heligmosomoides polygyrus bakeri
ATATTTGCCTTAAAGCACTTGGAGGCACGTTCAGGTTTTAAGGCTTCAGACTTTCGAGAGCGTTCAAGATTTCATGGTATCTACTAGGAGGGGTCGTTCAAGGAAGGATCAATAAGGAATCGGGCTGTGTGATGTCGAGGTATGAAGTTGTCGACCAGGCGGTAATAAACATCAAGGGAGTCGCGTGGGGGTCACTACCTACTGTAGAGCGGCGCTCGGACTAGTCCCACAGACCGCAGTCTATCATGATTGAACAAATGTGCAAGATGGTTAAAATGACGAAAAAATGCAGCCCTTGGCATGAATCGGCTCAGAATTAACTGTTGAAGCCAGCGGAGAAGAAACTTTTCTGTTCTAAAACAAATTTTCGAGCAGATTTTGTGTGTGTGCCACTCAAGCTTTCGACGAACTTTGACTGCCCGATTGCTGGGTGGCAGCGCTTAAGGTAAACCAGACAGCCTCCAGGCGGAAGCCTAAGAAACAGTTTTCCCATAGTCCTCACTACGCGATCTACACCCTTGTTGCGACAGCTCTAGCTCCCATTCTGTTTGGTGAAAATGTATTTTTCACCAGCATCTGACCCGTTAGATGACTTCAAGAGCTGCCAGTCTTCCAATCATGCTGTTATGAGAGTTTTCATTGAACAATTTAACAAATCACCACTAGACCAGCTAAACTCCCTGCCTTCATATTTCACGGATATCGTGAGGCTTAGACTAGACCTCACCAATTTCAAGATTTTCTGAAATTCAGAAATCTGAACAAGAGCAATTTTTCGGTAAACTATATCATAATGATCACTTTTTGTTGCCACGTTCGAAAAAGTATGATACTATGACCTACTTATGAATGGGGAACCGTCCGTGGGAGAGTTCCGGATGGATGAGATTTGATCGAACGTTATGCCTCTCACTAGTGTTCACAATTTATTATTCCTTGAAAGTGATACTTTAGCCGTCGCTATTCGCTATGCACAAATCACAGCGTTCGTGTTAAAGTTTGACTTGTGAGTAACTAAACTAGATTCAATAGCCAAATTATTATATATAAATGTTAATTACAACTATATAGAACATCGAGTTCTAAATTATTTGCTTACTTAATTTTGAATTCTAACTAACGAAACACCTGGAACGAGTGCTGTGTAAATGACCTACTTATGAATGGGGAACCCTAGGTGTAAAACGTTGCCAGTACTATCTAACAAATTGGGCTGGAAAACGAAAGGCAGACAATGTATTTCGGGATAATCAGAATCATGTCGTCTTTCGTCCCTATGGAAACAAAATCCAAAATATTAGCAGTTGCAGAATCACAGCGAGCAGTCTCGGACCAGCAAATTACTGCGAAAATACAGCAGAGATAGAACAGGAACTGATTATTCAGGGAGTAAAATTTAGGAATTTAACGATGTACTTTCTATGAGTCACGGCCGTCATGAAGATTGGAGCGCGAACCGTGCAACAGGAGCGAGAAAACTGCAAGGCAAACCTGGCACCTCACAATACTAGGAAGCCCGCTGGAAACGGAAAAGAAGAAGGAAAACTTGCGACTTTCAAATTCGCGGAAATGAACTGGTAGTAGTGAAAAGAAGGGCATAAGTAGAGCAACATATAAAATATGGCATAATAATGTAAGCTAGAGTCAGACACCGTTTTGTTCATGTTCATATTGTTGTCAGGTGAAGTGTAGAATTTTGCGCGGAACATCCAGGTTTGGGATGGTATGCATTTTGAGCCTCGAGTTGCGTTTCTACAAATCTTTTGCCTTTGCACTCTCACGCAAATCTGTTCAATATCTTGTTAACAACGCGAATAAAAACTACGTACAACCAGTGTCACTACAGTACCGGACGCGTCTTTTGAATAGACGCCGAAAAAAACGCACCTTTGCGGGTTTTGCGTCTTTTAGATATAACTCGCCTAAAAATCAATTATTTCAAAAACCAAGAACAACTTGAGCTCAGGAGCTCGAGCTCTATCATTTGGCATACATATTTCTATGGAGCCATTAAAATGGCCGAAATTGAAAACTTGCGCTCCATTGCGAAGGGCGGTCGCGGACGAGTTGTCGGTCGCACACCATCGGAAACCGCTGCATGCTCAACTTCCTCTAATTTGAGGTTTTTTGAGAAAAAAATGATACCGTTCGATTATTCTCTTTGAGATCTACAGATACAGCTTTACCAGATCACCGCATTTTCGCAGCCGGGGCCAGGAATGACTGGAACAGGCTCTTTGCGATTGGAGAAGCTTATTTTCCAGGAGTTGGATGTTACCGAAGTACCTCAAGCATGGCGTGAAGTGCTCTGTAAGCTAGGAATTCTCGAAAGTGCGCCGTACACAATGCATATAGGATCGAGCCTATCAATCGAGTGGGTAAGACATCTTGCAGTACGGGCGTTTGGGGAGTTTTGTGAGAATTTCTCAGCCGCCCTACTTAGAAATTGCTCTAGGGCTGTCCTGCTAGCCTTTGGAGTGCGCAGTGCACAGTGCATATAGGATCGAACTTATCTAATCGAGTGAGCGCGACAGCTTGGGCGTTTGGGGAGTTTTATCAGAAATATGCAGCCGCTCTAGTCACGAATTGCTCAAATTTTTTCCGGATAGACTTAGGAGTGCGCCGTGAACAACGTATTATATATAGGATCAAACCTATCAATCGAGTGGGCGCGACCGCTCGCAAATTGCACTCGCGGGTGTGTTCTGAGCAGAATAACTCTGTCATGTTCGAATCATTTCGGCCGCAACTTGTGGGCCTAGTAGGCAATAAAAGTAGAAAACTGAAGTAGAACGGTGTATCTTAGGAAGAGGTAATGTTACAGGGGCGCGAATATGCAGGTGAGGCTTGCGTGACGCATTTTTTTCCGAATTCGGTCGACCCCTGCGGAAACATGCGAAGATCTAACGGCATGCAAAGCGTGTGCGAACAAAACACTGAAGGCACTTTTGATGAAATGCTCACAACTCCCCAGCTGCCTTAACCACCTTGGGCCCATCTGCCAATTTAGAGTTGCGCACTGCAGCGGTGACGTTTTTTCCGCTCTTACTCGCCCAAATTTGAGTATTCGACACTCGCAGTGGTATCGTTCTGTTCAGGTCGAAAAGCACTATCGAACGGTTTCAATCTCGATCAATTCTGATAATATCGATTTTTTGACATTTTCGCATCGAAGACACGAGGGCACTCTAAGCCGCGGCAGAGGGATGGTGACGTCGTTTAAAATCGATATTTTCGAATTCGGTCAAGTTTGATACCATTTGATAAAGTTTTTCGTGCTGAATTGAAAGGTTCTGCTGAGAGTGGAGAAAGCTGTAATCTGGGCGTGTAAGGGCGGGGAGGACATCGACCGTTATTGTGATAAATTGCAGGGGGGAGGGCGTGTTCTGGGCGAACTAACTCTGTAAAATGTGAACCTTTCCGGCTGCAGCTTGTGGATTGTGCATACAGCAAGATGTTCTAGTAGTGCGCTGAAATAAAGCACTGTAGCTTACGATTGGACAAAGCTACAGAGGTGCGAATATGCAAGTTAGGCTTGTGTAACACGATTTTTTTCCGGATTCGGTCGATCACTGTGGGAAGACGCGATGAGCTAACGACCAATGAATGCGTAGGCACACAAAGCAGATAAGGTACTTCGCAATGAAGTGCCCACAACTGCCCAGCTGCCTAAAATACCTTAAGCCCTCCGCACACTTTTGCGGTAATGCGGCAGCCCTACCTTTAAGCATAGGGCAGAGACGCAGAGCCGCCGCGCGAGGCAAAACTAGCTTCGCGCGGCCTGCCGCTGATGTGCCGCCTACGCGGCAGACGCGGTGGCAGCGGCAGTAATCCTTCAAGGCAATGTTGCCGCATTGCCGCGTTGGTGATTGAGCGAGCGGGAGGGGTGCCGCGTGAACTCTAGCACGCGGCTGCCGCAAAAGGGCTTTAGACGCAGCTGCCATTTTAGAGCGGCGAAAGCTAGCGGTTAGAGCTTCTTGCGCTCTTACCAACCCAGATTTGATCCGCAATGGCACCATTCCGTTCGGCATGAAAAGCGCTATCGAACGGTATTAGTTTTGACTGATTCTGGGGATATCGACTTTTGACAATTTCTCATCGAAAACAAGGGCGCTCTAGGCCGCGGCGGAGGGACGGTGACGTCATCAAAATTCGATGTTTTCGAAATTGGCCAAATTTTCTCGTCCAAAATCATCTAGGGGCTATTTGGGGCTCTGATTACGAATCCGCCATCTGTTTTTGAAAATTACGCCGATTTCGATAGGTTACTTCCCGTTTGAGGGTGGCCGGGTCAGAACCGATCTCCACACATGACTTTAGGCGAGTTATATCCAAAAGACGCAAAAGTACGGTTTTTTCAGCGTCTATTCAAAAAAAAAACGCGTCCGGTACTGTACACGGTGGATCTCCTTCAGTGTTCTCTTTTAGAATACGTGAACACTTACACAAATTTGCAAGCACATGGTCAAGTGTTCATAAAGTTCTTATTTCTTATGCTTCAAACATGCTTTTCGCTTCAGCATACATACAAGTTCAGGAAGCGTAAAAAACTTTAAAAAAGCAGCGATCTCGCCGCATATACATTCCAATGTGGTTATGATCCGCTGACGAACGGTCGAATATTGTTTGCATTGAAGCACCCACAGAGGAATTGTGTTTTTTCGAATCCTTTCGCTGCATCATTATTTTGTGAGCAGACGCAAGCAGTACTTTTGGTATGAATCGAATAAGAATGGCAACATATTGCGCTAGTGCGTGGTGGTAACCAATCACATGACACAACGGCATTCGACAGTGACATGGAAACAGCACACTGTTGAACAATTATAAGAACAAGTCCTTCATCTGGAATGGCAGTTCGACAGGACGCTTCTTTTATTTACTCGAAACCTTCGGCCGCTCTAGGAGCAAAAAGGGGACACATTATTGAAGATCCGCCATCTATCACCAGCGAATGCCCCACTATGAACGATGAAATGCGACGATCGGCAAGGAAAGCGATAGCTTCAGCTACTTCTCGCGCTACTCCGACACGGCCTGCTGGCACCATATTCTGATCCGACGCCATTGCTGCCTCAAACTAAAAAAAAAGCCATGATAGGTTGCATTTTGTACAATCTTTTCGTGTTTCTGATAAAAAAAAAACGAAAGTTTTAGTGCCGAGCAAACCAAGTACGTAGAGCTTATACCTTTCTTGTCATATCCTCAGGAAAACCTTGTTTTTGCATGATCGTTGTTGAAATAATGCCGGGGCTGAAAGATTGCAAAGGGTAAAACGACTTAGAGAGATTTAGCTTGTGTTTCAGTTTAAAGAACGCATTTTTATCAGAAGTGAGTTCTTGGCAGGAGTACGTGATATACTTACTTAACTGAATTTACTCTTACTCCATCCGCGATATACCGTGCGGCAAGTGCCTTTGTCAACTGATCAAGCGCAGCTTTCGACATGCCATAATACGGAAAACCAGGCATCTAAAAAAGAAGGAGGTTGCAATAATGAACAACAGTAATCTTCTGATTATAAACTACACCGAGACTCAAGCCAGACAACCGCACATGTTTCAGTCCTTAATTCTAGATATCAACCACAATCTAGCAGCATAGAACAAGAGAGTTGCCCGGTCTTCAAAAATATCAGAGCTATTTGTAATTGGTCTGTATAACGTTGTGCAGCACTTTCACCATTGCAGAGAAGGGTCAAACAGAAATTTTTCTCCAAAACTTTACCCAGATGAGAAGTTCTTTAGGGTGCTGGCTAGGAATATGATTTCGTCTCTATTATCCCTGAAGAAATAACGCGTTGCGCAGACGAATGAATGGCCTTCTCCGTCAACATGCCCACGTTTCATGAACACGGACATGTTATTGTTGTCCGCACCTTGCGTACTGAAGCTTCAAAGAAATTGTTACACGACTTCAGCACATTAATGGCAACCATCCGAACCAGGTTGGCAATAATTTTCTTCTGTTCCTCGTTTTCTAACAAACATTAATGTGATCTACCTTATACTAGACTCTCTATGCAAATGCTTTGAGTAAGTATTATTTGGTTCAGCTCGCTAATTTTTCCTCCCCCTCACAAAGCCTTAGTAGGTTTTGCTATAAAAATACATTCCCTAACTTAATAACAGTTAAGGTGCTCGTGGTGGCGGAAAGGGCGTTTGGTGGTTCGACGTTTATTAGGTGGTCAGGCTATCCCTACCCCTTTTCATAGCTTTCTCAGTCAACCCTGTCGTCTTTCTACCCTACTATCCCCCATCCTTCCCGTTCGCGAATCTTCTCGTGGAGATGCGGTGCACAATTTGCTGCGAGAAGTTATACTTCCTCTTATAAAAAAAAAATCCCCCTCCTTCATCTCTCGCGCTTCTCTTCCTTCTTAGCTGCGTGTTGTTCCCTCCCCTTTACTGATTAGAATTTAGCCGCTTTTGAAATCAAACTGAACGCCTTCCAAATCAAATCAAGCACCTTCCAGGTTAAATTCGAAGAAACATAGAACAATTTTTGCTCTGGAAAAATTTGGTATAACTTTCATTGGATTTTTATTTTACCTGTCCTAACAAGTGAACACAGGGTTTGATATTTTTGTATACACTTAATTTTTTAGGTTAAAATGACGCTCTTCGTGTCCTTCGAGCGAGGAGCATCTTCTGGAGCACTCTGGCACGCGACAGGGAGGAATGAAGGCGCTGCTAGCGTTCGCTCGAGCAAATCGATGATCATCGGGACGACAGTGATAGAGGCGAAGGAAAATAGTGAATTAAATTTTGTTTCAAAGCGCACAATGGAAACAAGTTTGCTGGATTATATCGATTTTATGCGATTGGTAGTATGGTAGTAATGCCGCTTACGTGAAGCATATATGGAAGAGGGTCTATCTAGTTTGACTTGAAAGGGTTCAATTTTACGTCAACTTGGACAATCTGTAGATCAAATCGGACACTTTTTGCATCAAATTCGTCACTCTTCTAAGCAAGATGCTTCTGAGATCAAAGTGAGTATCCTTCAAATCGAAACGAGCTATTCACACGATAACTTCAAGATGGTTGGAATAATTTTTTGTCCAATCCAAATTTGATATGATATAATTTGATATAACTATTTGATATTTTTCAGTTCAGCTACCCGAATGAGAGTAATAATTTTGTAAAAAAGAGAAGAGATAAGAAATTAAAATTTGTTTTCAAGTGCGACAAGGCAGCAATTATTTTATACATTAAAAGCAGAGATCTTGCACTCAATTACTTTGTCGCGATTTTTATTCGATTGATAGTGTACATGCTGGTTATATACATATAGATAGCATCAAAGTGAGCATATGCTTGTTCTTCACAATTGTTTTGTTGTACCTTTTGCAGGTGTGAGACCCCAAGCAAATGGAAACTGTGCTTGCTCTCAATCGAATAAATATCGCGACGCCTTGGACGAGGGAAAGCTGCAATATATTTTTTGGGAATAAAAATTGTAACGTTCCTACTCTTTGAAACTAGCTTTAAACCATTAATTCTTCTCAATTAAAAAAATTCAAACATTGTGTATAAATATTGGGCAGGTGAATTAGAACTTCATGAAGGTCATACCAAATTTTCCTTGAACAAAAAATTATTCTAACTTTTTTTGAGAATCTATAGTTTAATGTGTAAGGTTGTCGTTTTGATTTGGAAGATGTTCAGCGTGATTTCAAAAGCGTCAGCCTTGTTTAGAAGAGCCACCAGTTTGACAAGAAAATAATATGTGTATGAGCTTGAGGATGACAGCTGAACTTACTGCTAGTGGAAGGGCAGCGATGCTGCTCACCATCACGACTTCCCCTTTGGATGCGATAAGGTGAGGAAGAGCCAGCTTCGTTAGTGTTAACACACTGAAAACAGATCATGTCAACGGCAAGAAGCATGGGCAATCAGGTTGCACGCACACTCTGGTGTTGAGGTTCATCACGTAATCATAGGCCTCCATCGTTTGCTCAAAACCTTGCTCCACGGTGTTCGAGGGTGCTGTTCCGCCGGCGTTGTTCACCTATAAGTTCACATAAGCCACTGGTACACTTTCATTTCACATTTTGAAGTATTAGGATGTTGCAAGTGATCTTTCCTATACGAGTGATTCTTACAAAGCTGCTCTGCATATAAAATCAAAATTCTGCGTATTTCGTCATTGACAAAGTATGACAAGCTCACCCTTCTACACAGACATACCACGCGAAAAAAACGAAACAAAAGAGAAGAACAGAAGGCTGAAAACGAAGCTTAACTTCTTTCATTCACATTCACTGTAGCGCATAATAAGCAAACTATTGGTTTTTTTGTTCATAATTCTAGGTAAACTTTATGGAGCCTTCCTCATTTAATCTGACTTGACGATAAAGGTTTCCTAAAGAAATCTGCACACGCGAGATAATCAGTACAGCAAAATTTTGTATGCGAGGAATAATTAATGAGGATTAAGCAGAGTTTTCTGAACTGAACAGAATTTCCAGAAAATTCCTCCTGGCATGTTGCGTAGTTATCGCACTTTTTACGGACCCTTTTCTTGAAAAAGTAGGTTTGCTTAATGCTTCTGCACAAACAATATTCCTTCCATAGCGATGTTTTGTTGCGATCCTCTAGCTCCAGACGAGACTCGAACCCGCACCTCCTGCTAACCTGGCGGAATGCTCTACGCCATTGCACCACCGGTGATGTCTCATCGAACCCAACAATCGCACAAATATTCCTTCCAGCAACAAACAAATGTGAGGCGGTGATGTTACACGGAAATGCGCACCCACATGTTGAGCGTCGCGTCATCGAATTCATCGAAATAAGGGATGGATCTGCTCCCACATTCGGCGTACCCCCAGTCGAAGCCTCTACTTGACCACCACGTTAACCTTTGCCCGCACCCGCGATCAGAAAGATGTCATGAATCGTATCCGGGTCGTATGTGAAAGTCTGAAACAAGCTTCCTGCATCGATCCTCATTTCTTCGCCGAAAACATTCAACTGCAATTTAGAAAAATTTGTTCATCCTTCTTTCGTATAGCCCAAGCCTCTGAGGCGTATGTCAGGACAGAAAGAACAGTGGACTCGAATAAGTGGGCACGGAGTCGGACTTCCTTGTCTTCTTCACGACTTCTTCGACGCTCTTGAATGTTCCAAATTTTTTGATACGTATATAAAAATTCACTACCTGCGACATGCTGGTTTTAAAAGGGTGATTAATTACTTCCAATGTTTAACACTAAAAACTAATCAAAATCTAGCAAACGGTATACATAGTTTCATGAAATGATAAAGTTATAGTTTATAGTCGAATAGTTGTGATCAAAAAATCCGGGGGCAGACATAACTCCAACACCGCGCGAACCCCACTGGCGTCGCGCACGGTGCGCGACGAAATTGGACGAGTTGTCGCGGTCCGATGCTTCCGACGGCTAGAAACGCTTCCTACAGGGACATGCTGCACGCCTTTGCCTTATTTCAACGTTTCTTGGAGATGGTATATGAATGTGGTTTCAATAGGACGATCAGCGACAGTTTACACAGGAGTCCTGGTCATGTGGATGGTTTCTATCGTCAGTATTTGCCATCTACAACTTCTTCGGTCAATTTTTACCCGTAATTATGGTTATACTACGGAAAAAGTTTACTATGACCCATTTTCGGAACAATCGTCCTGCTGCAGACTGTTGCCTACCACATTCTGTGGGATCCTAAGTTCCTTGCTAGAAATGTGGTCTGGGAGCTTAAACACTGAGAACATTTCGTGCTCCGCAGCTAACCATGCGTCACCGAGCGCACGTCCGCGTTCCAGCACCACCACGTCGCACGCGGCTAGAGCGCGACGTCGCGTTGGAGTTAGGTCCTGGAGCCCAAAAAATCCAAACGTGATTCCCTTTTCTTTCGGTGAATGTACTTGCCCAAGTTCTTCCAAAAATACAAATGCATTCAGAAAAAATCGGTGTGGTTACTGACTTTTTGCCGGCAACCTCCCTTCAGAAGGCTCAAACACAGACCTTTCTTGTTTAAAGAGCAACTTATTCGCGTCCCCAAAAAGCTGATAAAAATCTGGACATGCTAGTCTTACCCTGACCTTTAGAAAGTCTAAGGTTTAGGAAACTGCGTAGCAAGGGATACCAAGCATGGCAAGTGGCTAGTCCAACATTTGGGAACCAGGAATGAAAGTTCCACAGGTGAGGTTCTTTTTGCCTAATCGTAACCTCTCCAAGCAAAAAAAAATGCTGAGCTGAACACTCATCCGCTTGAATGCGCCCGAACATCCTGCTATGGTTAATTCTTAATGAAGATTGTTTGAAAGAGAAATTCATTCTCCATCATTTGCGTTGTGTAAAGCCTTCAAAATTCGCAACCTTAAGGTTCACTTGAGAAGATTCTGTTAACTCTTGCCGACAGATGAAATCAGCAAGATATTGCGCACAACGGCCCTTGACGATTATTCTGAGAGTGCTGTGCTTCAGCAAGACGTTACAGCAGCTCTGCCGAAGCGTGTCGATTACGAACCTTCTCTGTTGGCCACTCACCAATATGTCAATCCCTCCGAATCTGCTCACTGTATCCTCAACAATCTTCTTCTGAATGCTCTCGTCGATCAAATCCCCCACAATAGCAAGAATGTCGGCGTCTTTTGCTCCAACGCTCTGCATTCCTTTCTTCGTTGCCTGAAGATACTCAGAGAAATATGTTTCACGGTTGGCATCTACAAGTGTGTTTACCTGCAGGGCCTCATCGCTACGACCAGTGATGGTGACTTTCGCACCCTCTTCAGCAAACAGCAGCGCAGTCGCTCTTCCAATGCCGTTGCTTGAGCCTAACAGAAGTTTGAACTTCGAAAGATCTTGCATAAAATTCGTTGTAACTTCCAACCTGTTACAATGACCACCTTGTCTTGAAATCGTCCAACCATTATTGCTCTGGAAAAAAAGGTCCTTAAATCAAAACTACCAATTCGCCGAATTTAAGCAAGAAGAGAAGAAAGAGAGAAAGAAACCATATTCAAAACACATCACTATAAGGGAATATTCTTTCTTAGAGAGGAAATGGAATAGAAAAGCGGTAACGGCGTTCAGAAATGAACAAATCAACATCGGCAGTCGATGCGCTTCTCTGTGCACAATGTCACACATTTTCAGGAAAACTTTATCTCTGAGAACGAGCATGGTCACTGATAAGCACGTCCCTGCCAACTAAGTAGAGCGGCATTCTGCCCGATGTAGCCGATAAGTTCGATTTCGTGCCATGTGGTTTCTGCTCAAAGAGCCTATTTGCATCAGGAATGCAGTTCTACAGTGTGCGCAAAAAGTATTGACACACTAAACGTAAACGTTAGGAATAACAACAAATGATCTAGCAAACAGAATAGCATCACTTGCATTTTATATGGGCTTCTTTGCAGTGAATGCAGGGGAAGACGACGAGGAAATGCATCGACGGTGCGCCGCAAGTAGTCCACGTCAATTTCGTTCCATGCTTTGACCAGATCATCCTTCACTGACTTCATGCTTTTGTGGGAAGTAGCGTAAGCCTTGTTCTCCAAAACTTCCCGTATAGAGTAATTCAGCGGATTCAAATCCGGTCTATACAGAGGTCATTCCTCTGCCGGAATGAAGTTCTCCAAGTTGGCGCGCACCAGTCCTGAACAATCCACGACTCTGCGCAGGAGTCTAATCCTGCTGGAAGACACACGGCTTCCTCAAGAGGTGGGATTCGAGCCAAGGAATCAGCTGCTTCTTTAAGACGTCAATACAGGGTGCGTAAAAAGTATTGACGCACCTAGTTTTTGTTTCAGCTCCAACTTTTTCTTTCTACTTTTCAAAGTTTTTGTGTGTTATTTTTGTTGTCTATATCGTTTTCAAAAAATAATCTTGTAAAAACTGAAGAAACATGATACCGTCGTGGTTACGGTGAGCCTTTCCTGGCTGTTACCAAAGGAAATGAATACTTCATTAACAAAAGAATTAAGCTGTGTTTGAAATGGTGGATGAGAAAAGAGGTCAACAACCCAAACGTCAGCCGCGGCTCTGTCATAACAGATGATGATTACAAGATGTTCAAGCACGATAACGTTCAAATCAAAAATTGTCAACCTCTGTCCCATAGCGGCAAACAGATAACGCGCGCAGGTGTGAACAGCTTCTCAGAAGAGCACAGCTTGAATATGAATCCGCTATGATTACTCTTTCTAGGCGATTTTGAAGAATGAGGTATGTGCTACTTTCAACAGAAGTGACCAGTCGCAGAAGGCTACCCTGTTCGAAGCACGGAACAAAATCCAAGCGAGTACACTAGCAGCGCGTGCTCATGAATTTTTCCGCCGTTTTCGGTCCTGTATTCACAGTAAAGGAGTCAATGTCGACTACGAGTTATTCTGTCGTATTTGTAAGATCATTTTCCATATTTCTCAAATGAATATTTCGAAATTTGCTGCGCATTACTATTTCAACAACCGAAATTTACTGCGCCAATACTTTTTACGCACCCTGTACAGATAGTTATACTGATTGGTCTTCACTCCTCTATCCTTGAAAACGAGTGGCGCTTATGAGGAATGCATGAACCATGATAGTGGCCGGATGCGCCTCCCTTGCAGTGAGCCTTCCGCCAGAATTAGCCTTTAGAGGTCCTTAAAAAGTATGTAACGCGTTTACAAGTTGAATGCACAAAAGTATCAAGTCACTGAAGGTCAAAGGATAGAACGAAATCGACGTGGACTACTTGCGGCGCACCGTCGATGCCTTTCCTCATCGTCTTCCCCTGCATACGCAGCAAAGAAGCCCATATAAAATACAAGCGATGATATTCTGTTCACTAGATCATTGTTGACATTTCGTACAAAAACTTATTAAATTTTATAATGTGCTGTTATTTTTAACGTTTAATGCGTCAATACTTTTTACGCACCCTGTATGAGAAACATCTGCGTAATCCATGTAAAGACATGCGCGAATCAGGCCGAAGAGTGGGCTGCGATTTTTGCCGAAAATTTACAACCCCCTCTAGAACGGTCTTGGAACGACTCCCCCCTCTCCCGAGAAAACAGCTGGACTTCGATGTTAAAATGTCTCTTGTGTAGCAAACAATTTTATAAAATTTGAGACAAAGAAAAAAGAAAAAAGTATTCAATTAATAATGTTTTAACGTAAATAAATTGATTGAATTAAGATTTTTTAGGCATGGCATCGATACCTCGACACCCTGAGTACAGCTTCTTCCACGGGAAGAGAAAAATTTGAATTTAAAATTGTATCTAATAAAAATTTGAGTACATATTGCTCTACGATTAGATAATAAATTTTTTGAGGCATTTTTTGAAATAAGTAGGTAAAATCGATTAAATTAAATTAAATCGATTGCTTGTCGATTTTCGCCCTGACCCCATGTTTTCTGAACAAAGCAACTGGAGCTGAAATTAGGGTTCTCAGCAGCAGTTTTCGGGTGACGTCGGTGCTCAAAATTTTCCTTTTTTCGAAAATGAAGAATTTTCTACCTAAAGGAATTTTCTACCTGAAGAAAAACATAGGGGATGAAAATCTAACTTTAAAAAACGACGATTTCTATCTAATATATATTCCAAAAAATTCAAGCCTTTCTTTAGCGATCTTCCTTGTGATTAGGAGAGGCTACGCTCTACATTTCTTCTTTTTTTCAAAAATAAAGATTTTTCTACCTGAAGGAAACGATCTTTAAAGTTGAGATTTAGCTTTGCAGAAGCTCATTTTTCAATCAATATATAATAAAAATGCAGCTTATCCGGAGCGGTTTTAGATGAGATCAAGAAGGATGGATCTCTGATCGATCGCTCGTCGATGCAGTTGAAAGCTGCTATACTTGTATTTTGTTCAACAGATTGTAATCGCTCAATTTTGAGGGTTGCGAATGCCGCTGGCATTCAAAAAAAAAAGAAAAATGTCTCTTTCTGACGGCCGCAAAACTGCTTTTTAAAAAGGAACCTTCACGCGCGGCCGAGGGGTGCGATCTCTCTGCGATTTTGGCAGAAAGATTCCGCCCATGAAGACACTTTTTCAAAATTGGTTTTGCACCCAAAAGATAGAGAAATTCTTATGATCTCCTGAATACCGCCCGCATTTTTACAACTCTTAAGAGTATGCTCGTTTAAGTGCGGGTATCTGCAGTCTGCGATTTCGCGGAAGAGAAGTCAAGTACAAGTCCCTACCCCTTCGATCAGCAGAGAGTGGCGGGGGAAATGGGCAGCATCGTTTTTAATTAATATCATACGGGTTAAAATAAAGTTATAATGTCACTATGGTACACTACAGTGTTCAAGATTCACTTTACATCAACAAAGGAGGAGTGAGCAATCCCAGCAATGCAGAACTACTCCCGTATCCGAATCCATGACCTTCTCCTGCAATTCTGCCCTGCACCCACTCGGCCACCCAGTAGCTACCGCGTTGGTGGAGAGCGGAGCACCTCAATGTTCCACTTCGGTTACTTTACCGCTAACAAGCACAATGTGAGATCGCTGTAACTGCGCTACTGCTCCGGTCACAAACCTTTTGGCATGGCAGTTCCAGACGTCTGTTTTGCTTTACAGGCCCGCACTAAAGTGATACGGTTTTTTGCAATTTTTGACATACCCAGGTGTCCGCAGGAAATTTGAAAACCACTACGTTGCTTCTCAAACAACCCACCATAGGTCAATTCTAAAACTGCCACGGGAAGTTCATTGACCTCCCTTGTTAGGCAGTAGCCGACACTAAAACGATCATAACTCGCTTATTTTTGAGAGTTGTGCAAATGCGAGCGGCAATCAGAAAACTAGAGTAAATTCTTTCTGAAAATTTAGCTAACCGCACTATTTCTCTCTCCTCTCTCGTTCAGTTTTTTTAAAAGTTTTTTTGTATTTTTCAGCCAATTACTATATTTCTCCTTTAGTATGTATACTGTGTCTTATTAATAGCACTGGCAAGAGTAAATGAATGAATGAATAAAGGAAAACCACAAAACCATTTTTGAAAAAAGGCATGCGCGGCCGGGGGGGGTGGGTTTGCGGCAAGTATTTCGTCAAAAATCGACCAAAAACCCCCTCGCCGCGCATGAAGATCGCTTTTTCAAAATT
>CANAIB010000227.1:0-15067 GCA_947359475.1 Heligmosomoides polygyrus bakeri
CAACTGTTGCAAAGTACTTTTCCTTAGCGTTTACCGCGAAATACGGCTTGTTAAGTACGCCGCACGCCTAATTTCGGATTACGTTCAGTGGGCACTGTTCTGACGTAATCTATATTTCTGTTCCCCTCGAAGCTGCTAAGCCAGCGGACGATCCCGCGCCGTCGGTTCCACTACACGGTACGCAAGCGTGCGCCATCGCGAAGAATTCGGCTACATTGCACCACCGCATTACACGGCCTGTCGTAAATTTGGGTGTGTGGTGCATGACACACCACATACCGTCGTCTCATTTTCCCTCACGCCTCATCACTCATTTGTTCATTTGGTTACGAAATGAGCTTAAATGAATGGAAGCGGCGCTACACACATTACTTGTGTTAGGAATTCGACTTCCTAAGAGGGTGCTAGTGTGGAATTGAACCTAGGGGAACGAGATGAAGCCACACACATCACGAAGCATCACGCTTCCTAATTTCCACAATTCGACATCTTCTGAGTGTTTATGAACAGAGACCTGCGCTACAATACGAAAAGAGGTCGAAAAGGAGATATGTGGATGACGAGGAAGTTTTGGAGCAAGCCGAGAGAATTCTTTCGACTGACCACAACCTTCTGCAAACCTGTTTCATTTGTGGCATGCGCGTACCTAATGACGGGGGTGAAACTGACGAAATTGAATGGGTGAGCTGTTCCGACCGCACGTTGTGCAATGCTTGGGCCCATCTAGCCTGCGCTTTCGATGTAGGTGGCGAATGCTCCGTTTGTAAGAAAGGTTACTGGCAATGGGAGTCGGCTTCTGATATTTGAATAACCTTCCGTACCTTCTATCTGGTTCTTCTCACTCTAATTCGTCTTTCCTCTTAAATCTACCGCCATAATACCATCCATTCCTTGGTATCATTCTGTGCTCAGCCACTGTGCATATTTTGCAGGCAACGTATTCAGAAAGCTAACACGTGACGTCATCAATAAACCTGCATGTCCAAAATCTGTGCTGCACAATACAGCTGGATTCAACCTTCTGCTAAACAAAGATCCTTTCCTATAATGTGTGTTAGAGGTTGAACTACCACGTCACCACCACGAGTGCGTAGAGAGCATTTCGAGTTATTTCCGAATCAAACTCCAGCCGAACAAGTTCTATTGTTCCACACTAGCACCCTCTTAGGAAGTCGAATTCCTAACACAAGTAATGTTTCTTAGGCTTCATCTCATTCCCCTAGGTTCAATTCGACACTAGCACCCTCTTAGGAAGTCGAATTCCTAACACAAGTAATGTGTGTAGCGCCGTTTCCATCCATTTAAGCTCATTTGGCAACCAAATGAACAAATGAGTGATGAGGCGTGAGGGAAAATGAGACGACGATGTGTGGTGTGTGGTGCACCACACACCCAAATTTACGACAGGCCGTGTAATGCGGTGGTACAATGTAGCCGAATTCCATCGCGAAGGCCTGACCCAACCGATTGCACACAGGGGTGTTTACGTGCCATCTCGGACGCCGGGTCCCGCCTCGGCTCCGTGTGGTGCGCAAGCGCGCTCTACCGCGAACACCTGACCGAATCGATCGCACGTGGATTTTTTAACGCGATCGCTGGACCCCCACACCGCCCCCCCCTTATTGGAACTGCACCAAGGTGACTTGCTTGAACAACTTAGAGCCTTTCACTATTTTCTGGTTACCTGAGAATTTGTTAGCATTAGGCAATGAAGAGCTGCCCCAACCCACACCGTTTGAAATCTGAAGGATGTCGACGAATAAGACGAGTATTCGCACCTGCAGAAACAGCTACGAGCTGCGAGTGTTGGATGGCGTGAATCTGCTGCATGAGTGCTGGTGACACACCTCCAGGGATCAAGCCAAAGCCCAGTGTCTGACTCGGGAATGCTTGACCCATGCTGCCCGTCAGTTGATAGAGAGCTTGCATACTCTGGAAAGAAGGCATACGAGCAAACGAAGAGCAAGCAGTGGAAACAGTCGTCCCACAACTGACAATAACAACAGCGTGTGCGGGCGCGGAACTGTGCGACGCCTACAAGGCAACGGAGGCCGGAAAGCTGCGGAGAACTGCGGTGGCCAGATGTCCGCGGACACCGAACTGCGGGGCGACACGAGGGATGCCCGGTGCGCGTACCTTCAGGTGTTGAGCGATCGGCAGCATCACCGTGCAGCGCGTCTCCACCATCGTGCCACTGGCCTCGCAGCGCCGCGCCGCAACGCCGCGCGTCGCGCGGCTCGCCGGTGGAGCGCCGAGTGCTCGCCGCACTGGCACCGCTCAGCTGGCGGCGTAGCGAACTACGCATTATCGATTCCCGCGCGGGTAAGCGCTGTGAGCGAGAGTCGGAGAGGAAGGCCGAGAGACGGGCGTGTGAGAGGGCACGTCCTTTTGGCCCATCGCCGGGGCGATCCGGGGAACGTACGAGATCGAGTGGGGGGGGGGGGGGGCACCCACCCGCCGTTAAACGTACGCAGGGAAAGTACGGACGAGTTTTCGGAGGCTCCAGCACTTTACTCTAACGCCCATCGAATTGGGGCTGGGGGGGGGGGGGGGGGGGGCGCTGAAGTAGGGGGAGAAAGAAACGAGTCAGAACTTACCCACCACCGGTCGGATTCATCAACAATTAAACCCGTGGGTATACGGGGTATAACGGTAGAGATAAGACAAGAGTCAGGTAGAGATAAGGCAAGAGTCAGAGACGCAGGCTTTATCGTGGGTATCTCTACCCCCTATACCCGCGGGTTAGTCGTTGATGAATCCGGCCCTGGAACGTCGGACGCGACAATGGCGTGACATAGTTCTTAAGACATTGGCTCAGCGTCGCCTCCAGTTTTTGGACGAGTTGCCTGATGCAACCAGGCGAACGTGGTTATCTCCGTTTTCGTTTGAAGACCATTTTCGTGAGAAAATGGCAATTGAAAAGAACTTTGTGAACTTTTTATTGATCCATCGCGGGACTCGATGAATCGACGTAGGAACGCTTCAATGCTTCTGCCAACTCGCACGAGTGGCCCGTCAACGTACCCAGATTCAGCGTAGCTACGAGGGTCCTGCTTACGTTACGGGATTTTTGGGCTAGCTCAATTGCCCCGATACCGTCCTCGCATCAGGAACGCTCGCACAGTTCGCACACTCACCGGGCTTTACGAGTGCGCGTCGGCTTCCGTGAACGTCGTAGCACTATCTCGATACTCATATAACGTCATCAACCGTGTGCTGTGTCATGGGACCTCCATAGGGCGGTCTGTCACAAGGGCCAGTCACCTGCACAATCGAGTGTCCGTGTTCATCTCAGCCCGCACAGGCGAGCAGTTTCCGGTGACACCACGTGGAGAGACGGACGTCGCCACTGATCTCGCTCTTTCCTCTCCTTCGTAAATTATTTAAGCTGCTGATGACGAATCCGTCATTTCTTTCCTATACTAAAGGATAAAGGACAGCGTTACTCAATCCCTTTTGGGATGCGCCACGCATTCTACTTCTACGGGATGTCGTGAAGGTGATTTTGAATGCGTATTTGGCCATACAATGACCTGTGGTGCCCAGCCGATGAGCAAGTCAGTGCTTTAGCCTTCCCAGACTAGTCTGGTACCAATTCACCGACCCCAGAGGGATGTAAGGCTTGGTTGGCCTGGGCGGGAAATCCGAACCAGGAACCTGGTATCGGGTGCAGGCGGCAGTCGGCGCCTCCTCCGACTGCGCTACACGCGCCCTTCCTATACTATCATTTTTTTGTGTACTGCTGACCACCTCAAAGTGGAAGATTTGAAACCAAGTCTGATCAAATAGGTGAAGACAGCGATTCTACTCACTGGCAGTGATAGCCTTGATCACTCATGTCAGCCGTAAACTACTTGTGTCAGCCGAATTTTCAAAAATTGATATCATATTCGTGATTAGCACCCGAAATTACCGCACTATATATTTATTTATTTATTGTGGGTGTCAGAGCCGACACAAAAAAAACAATCACATACCGAAAGGCAAACAAGACAGTCTCATAGATCTCGGTGGGAAGAAGTAAAAGTTAACTTTAAACAATAAACTTAGTAACACGCTTCTTAAAGGTTATATAACTCAATCACCAATCAGAAGAACGAAGAACACGATTAAAACTGGTACGAGTTCTAAGACTGAAAAACTTTGACCTGACCAACGTTTTGGCTGATTCAGTTGTAAGTTTTTCATCGGCACCCCTTGTGCGAGAAGAAATGGGGATGAAGAAATCAGAGATCCCTAGCTTGGTTAAGCCTTTAAGCATTTTATATGCCATTAAAAGGTCGAATCTTTTTCTTCTCAATTCTAAGGAAGAGAGATCAAGTGACTTGTTTCTGACAGAGGAGTTAGGGACTTCAGAATATGAAACTTTATGGCAGCGAAGGTACAATCTCTGAGTAAAGGCATTCTGGATCCTTTCTAGAGTAAGAATGGCCTTCTTCTTATAGGGGCTGAAAACCGTGGTGTTGGCTTCAAGAATAGGGCGTGTATATAATTTATAGGTCCTAAGAAGGGTGTTTTGATTCCTAGTATGAAGTACCTTGAAGATATTGTAAACTCTGGGAAGACCTTTAGTGACAATAGATTTGTAGTGAGAGTCAAAGCTTAACCTGTTGTTGTAAGTGATTCCCAAGTCCCTTACTTCGTTAACGACTCGAAGAGGAGATCCATTTAAAGTATAATTGGGGTGTCTGGGAAGCCTACTGATACAAAGCACTTGGGTTTTTTCGCAGGACAGAAGTAAGCCATTCTGAGACGACCACTCACCTACTTTGTTTACGGCTTTTTGAAGGTTGAAATCTAAGCCAACTTCTTGAGTAGGTTTAAATATTTTAATGTCGTCAGCATACATACAACAGGTGACGCCAAGGTTTTGAAGTGTTTGGGGTAGGTCAGAGGTGAAAATGTTGAACAATAAAGGTGAGAGTACCCCACCTGGGGAACTCCACTTGTAATGGAGCGAACCAAGGAGAGAGCATTTCCAACGAGAACTTGAAAAGTTCTGTCACAAATAAAGGACTCTAGCCATTTAACAATGTGAGGATGCAGTCCGACGGAGTGAAGCTTGTGGATGAGTAAGTCATGTGCGACTTTATCAAAGGCTTTGGTGAAGTCCAAGTAGACCACGTCATTACTCTTATCAGAATCATAAGCCTTAGTCCATTCATTGAAACAAGTAAGCAGTGCAGTCTCAACTGACCTCCCTGGGCAAAAACCATGCTGAACAGATGAGATAACATTTAGTGAGTCTACATGGGCAACGACAAATTCCTTCAGTAGCTTCTCATATACCCGACAAAAGATAGAAGTCAAACTGGTAGGCCTAAAATTATTTGGATCAGAGAGCGGACTCCTCTTCGGCAAAAGAATAACGATATAGTGCTTCCATCTAGTGGGAGCCTGTCCTGTAGTGAATGAACGATTGAAAATGAACTCAAGCGGTCCAGATATTTCAACAATGATGTGTTTAATAACTGCATACGGGATGCCGTCTGGATTCATTGAAGCCGATGAGGACCACTTTCTTAGAATGTCACAACAACTGATCGAGATGAGTTGACCACAACTGATCGAGATGAGTTGACATTTTGCGCAAATAGGAAGGAAGTTTAAATTTAGTGGAAGTTCTGGGAACGATGGGAATAAATAGGTCCATGGCATGATGCAGAATAAGGATAAAGGATAAAGGATAAAGGACGGCGTTACTCAATCCCTTCTGGGATACTTCTACGGGATGTCGTGGAGGCGACATGAATGCGTATTTGGCCATACAATGACTTGCGGTGGCCAGCCGATGAACAAGTCAGCGCTCTATCCTTCCCAGACAAGTCTGGTACCAATTCACCGACCCCGGAGGGATGGAAGGCTTGGTTGGCCTGGGCGGGAAATCCGAACCAGGAACCTGGTATCGGGTGCACGCGACAGTCGCGCCTCCTCCGACTGCGCTACACGCGCCCTGATGCAGAATACCAAGGAACATTTCGTATATTTTATCGATATTGTTTAGGCAGCTAAAGGAACCCAACCAGTCAACCTGAGCCAAATATAAACGAAAATTATCATAATCACCTCTGGCAAAATCCATAGTCTGGTAAGACAAGGTGGGCTGTCTAGTTATCGAAAGGGAAAATTTTATTGTTGAATGATCACTGGAACCAATTATGGGATAGCAAATACTATATATGCGATTTTTTCTCGACCTCTATCCAACATCTGAAGTCGTGATAGTAGAATTGTGCCTGTTGTTCTATATCCACTCATGAAGAAGAAGAATACAATGAGAGAGCGAAGTCTGTGCCTTCCCGAGGTCAACAGTGTACTCTAAATTTACAAAAGCGGAAAGGGACTACCTAGCAATCCCAAACCCTACCCTAGAATCGAATGCTCGGCCCCTCTCCTGCAAGTCTGCATCACCACCAACTCAGCCACCCAATCGCTGCAGCCGGTGCTATTCACTAGAATGTACCCGGCGACTTTTTTGAGGAAACCTAATAAATTGAACGATTTCTAGCATATAACAATAAGTACAGCTCCAAACGTTTTGGAGGTCAATTTCTGAGCATTACAAGGCCATCCAAGGCGTCACTTTCGCCTTATAAGCTTGTATTGAAGTCCCGTATTTTTTTGTAATTTTTGACCTACCCAAATGCCCGCAGGAAATTTGAAAACCACTAAGGCACTCCTCTATAGCACTCAATAGGCCATTTTGGAAATCTTCACGGAAAGTTCATTGACCTCTCTTGTCAATTTATTCAAAACAAGTGCTTCGACACACCTGTCGGCGTGTCACGCACTTGCGCGCTTCGCGCGACCTTAGAGAGTCACTAAGCCAAGATCACTCATTCAAGCAGCTGCTCTGCTTGTGCAGTCTTCTCGTCACCTTAGCAGTAAAAAGAGGTATCTGAAAACCTTAATTTCAAACCTTAGTTTACCTTCTTTAAGATCAGGTGAGTAGTTCTTCGATATGAAGCCGTCCAGCTCTCCCTCCCTCCATCCTCAACATCTCTTCAACGTCGGCACTATCTTCAGACAGTTCAGAAACGTAATTTATTTGCGTTAATCACTGCTTTCGTCCTCAGACTGTTGTGGAGCACTCCCTCGGCCATAGTACCCGCGTGTCTCCCACCCCCTCCCCCACCCCGATCGGTTAAATCTGGGAGAAAACCACCGGTCAGGCGATCGATACTGGCCTCCACATTGAAACTTTCCACCTGATGTGGAGCACTCCTTCGGCCATAATACCGCGTGTCTCCCGCCCCCTCCCCACCCCGATCGGTTAAATCTGGAAGAAAACCACCGGCGTGTCCCAACCCCCCCCCCCTCTCCATCTCCACCCCGATCGGTTAAATCTGGGAGAAAACCACCGGTCAGGACCTCGATTAGCCCCAGGGCTGAAGTTCCGTGCAGCTTGAACGACACCCACAGAAAACCGATAACGTTGATCGATATCGATTGGTCGACTTCCGATTCGTGTTCAGCGACCTCGATTAGCCCAGCGCTGAAGTTTCGTGCCGCTTGAACGACATCCGCAAAAAATCGACGATATCGATTGTCTCCCCTGCTGTGAAGGCCTTCCGTCGATGATCATCTAAATGACCAGGCACGGTTGCCGACGTCTTCAGCACGTCTACGGCTCACCATGCACGGTCGCCGACGTGTTCGGCACGTCTACCGAGTCGCCAGGCACGGTCGCCGACATGTTCTGCTCGTCTACTGAGTCACCAGGCGCGTAGAAGCCGTCTGGGTATTTTCCGCTAATTTCTTGCCCTAATTTGTGCCCCGTAATTTCCCCTATTTTATGACTCATTGCTTAGCGGTCGTCGATCGATAGTGTGACTCATCGCTTAGCGGATTATTATATAGTACGATAGTATGATGAGGCAAAATAACGCAAATGCGCCACACAGCAGTGCTGGGAAGGAACAATGAGGTATGACCCACAGACGCGTCTTGCGAAACCTCGTCATATTGGTGTTCCTTGGTCTTGGCATATAGCCAATAACAATAGAGACATCTTTCGAGACCTCGTCATATGGGTGCCATCACCCGTCTGGCAGTGAGACGTCGATGGTAAACAACAGTATTGGACAATTGCCAAATATCCCTCAAACTTACAGAAAGAAGTACACAAAGTCCAAGGGGCTAACTTCAGACCAAAAACCCTTCCTCTTTTATACATAGGGCGATTTGGTGGTCACTCATTACTCCCCCTTAGTAGAACTCGTCCCCATTACTACTGGTCCCCCTCAATGATCTTCCTTAGCGGACGACATGTTCGGCACGTCTTCTGAACCCCCAGGGACGTCGGACAACGTCTTCGGCACGCCTTCTGAATCCCCAGGCACGTGGGCGACATGTTCGGCACGTCTTCTGTAATTTGTTCAATATCGGTTGATGGCAATCGAAACTTCAAAAACGAACTACCAGGCTGTCCAATAATTCCTGTCCGAAAATTTTCAAAATTCTATAATTTTCCTTAGAAGTGTTATAATATCAGGCAAGTGTAAAAACCTTCTAGAAGGTTCTCCAGAGTTCCACGCTAGGGGTATATAAGGCGCAGTCGCCGCGTCTAGCCACCATACAAGCTAAAATGGACCAAGGTCGAATTCGTACGTTCGTGTACTACGAGTGGCTGCTGGGCAACGACACGGGCACCGCGGTCGCCAACATCTGCAGAGCGTGCATGGAGGATGTAGTGTCCCAACGCACAGTCAGGCGCTGGTTCAATCGTTTCGAGAGCGGCGACACGAGCCCCGAGGACAGGGAACACCCGCTGAAGGTCATGCTCTGCTGCTGGTGGGACGCCAAGGGCATACTGTACTTCGAGCTGCTCCCGCAAGGTAGGACGGTCACCGCTTCCATCTATACCGATCAGCTCCAGAAACTAGCCGCCGTCATCCGAGAAAAGCGGCCCAGACGGGCCTCGGTCCACCTGCTGCATGACAACGCGCGCCCCCACGTGGCGAAGGAGACCCAGCAGAAGTTGGCGACGCTCGGCTGGGAGACGGTTGCCCATCCGCCGTATTCCCCGGTCCTCGCCCCCTCCGACTACCAATTGTTCCGCCCGCTGAAGCACCATTTCGCCGGAAGAAAATTCACCAACTACGACAGCCTCAAATCCGACATCTCGGACTTCTTCGAGTCGCAGCCCCCGGAGCTCTGGGCGAAGGGCATCAGCGACCTGCCCAATCGATGGGCCACTGTCGTGGATAACTGGGGTGATTATATTGTTGATTAGACTTGTTTTTCAATAAAGTTGAAAAAATTAAAAATTGTGAAATTTTCGGACAAGAATTACTGGACAGCCTGGTATATAATCATGTACAGCGACCTCGACTACCCCCAGGGCTGGAGTTTCGGATCGCTTGGACGACATTCGTAAATAATCGATAATTTTATCGATATCGATCGATGGTGATCTACACTTCAAAAGCGAACTTCATAATCGTGTTCAGCGACCTCGATTACCCCCAGGGTTGAAGTTGGCGACGTGTTCGGCACGTCTGCGGCTCGCCATGCACGGTCGCCGACGTGTTCGGTACGTCTACGGCTCGCCATGCACGGTCGCCGACGTGTTCGGCACGTCTACCGAGCCGCCAGGCACGTTTGGCGACGTGTCCAGCTCGTCTACTAAGTCGCCAGGCACGTAGAAGGCGTCTTGGTATTTTCCGCTATTTTCTTGCCTTAATTTGTGCCCCGTAACTTCTTGCGGGGCACAAATTAAGGCAAGAAAATAGCGGAAAAATCTATTTGAGTGTTCTATGACTATGATCTCATAATGGAGCGGGCACCAGCCCGCTTAGTACCATTAAATCTTTCTGTACTAGAGGCTCGTGCCCGCATTGAGAATTGCACTTACTCGTACAACAGTCACACAAAACGGTTTCGCAAAGAACTAAGAAAGAGGGGAATCCCGGGGTCTGTCTTTTCTAACTTACTCAGTGCACAAAGTACCGTTCTCTTGATTGAGAATTCCGTACCTATTCTTCTTCCACACCCTGAAGATGACTTTTTGCTGAGAGCTTGTTTATTTTGCTGTCTTTAATTTGATGATAGTGAATTGTTTGTTTTACACGGTAATTTTATACTCCATTCCTTGAATTTAGTTGTAGACCTGTTGATGTTGGAATATATAACGTTATTTTTTCATTTTAAGTAGTAGTTTGCAGCTGATTGTATTTGTAACGAAATTTAACGTTTTACCGGAAATTTAACGAACATTTTCCATTTGCACCCTTGCTACGAAAGACGGGTACAGCTGTCACGGATAACGTAACGCCGATGGTGAGCGCATTCTTGATTACGCGGAATCGCTTAACCTCACCATAGTAAACACCGTCTTCCGAAAACGCGACACCCTATCTCATACTACAGTGGGAGTACTCAGATGGACTTTGTCCTTGTGAGAGATCGCGACCGGAGTCTTGTCGGAGCCATGAGATGGTCGCCCCACAGCATCGGCCGCTGATCTGCACCTTTAAGATTACCCCACCGAGGCTAAAGCTGGTCGAGCGATGCGGTGCACCAAGAATCAAGTGGTGGCGAATGAGAGAGAAGGAAGCAGCTGTGGTTTCTCGTGTGCGGTTACCGACAGTCACGACTGTCGATGAAACTTGGAAGAAGGCGATCAACGCGATTCGTCAATCTGCACAGTCAGAACTCGCCATTACGAAGCCTGGGCTACGGAAGGTCAACAAGCAGACATGGCTGTGGACAAACGACGTGAAAGCAAAAGTGCGAGAGAAGAAGTCGCTCTATCACGTGTTTCTCGGCGAAAAGACAGCCGATAACTGGCGGAAGTACCAAGAAGCGAAGAAAGCTGCAAAGAAGGCCGTGGCTGTTGCAAAAGCCACTCATTATGGAGATGTCAACGAGAAGCTCGAGTCGCGTGGTGGTGAGCGGTATCTGTACCGACTCGCAAAGAATCGCCATCGCCAGACCGAGGACATCGAGAAGTTCTTCGGCATCAATGATGAGAACGGCCATCTTCTTACGGACCGCAAGAAGGCATTGAAGCGATGGCGCGATTACTTTGAGGAAATCTCCACAGTAGAATTTTCTCACCCATCCATCCCTTCAACGGCTCCAACCCACGGCCTCATTCAGAACATCACCGGGGAGGCTCGGGCGGCTTTGAAGAAGATGAGGCCAGGCAAAGCAACTGAGCCCGATGACGTGGTAGCTGATTTATGGAAGTCCACGTACTGGTACCCTGCTCAGTGGGCGAAGTTCTTTAATCAGGTTGTGGCGGAGAAGAAAGTGCTTGAGTGTTGGCGCCAAAGTACGACGATTCAGATTTGGAAGAAGAAGGGCAGTCCTGCAGACTGCTCCAATTACCTTCCGATTGGCTTGCTTCCGCACAGCATGAAGATCTTTGAGCGAGTTTTTGATGGACGAATTCGGGACATCGTCCAGCTTTCCAGAAATCAGTTTGGCTTCGTAGCCGGGCGTAGCCCCGTTGATGCCATACACGCCGCCCGCCTCATGATAGAGAAGCATCGCGAGAAGCAGAAGCCAGTGCATATCGCCTTTCTCGACTTGGAGAAGGCCTTTGACCGCGTACCGCGTGAAGTGATATGGTACGCCCTGCGACATCATGGAGTTCCTGAAGAGCTCATAGAGTGGGTGCGAATTCTCTACTCTTGTCCAAAGAGTCGAGTTCAAGCTGCAGCTGGGACCTCGATGGAGTTTCCCATCTCTGTCGGAGTACACCAGGGTTTTGCGCTTTCCCCACTCCTCTTTGTTGTCGTCATGGATGCCATCACACGATACCTTCAAAAGCCCGTCCTCTGGACGTTGCTTTATGGCGATGACGTGGTGCTTGCTAGCGAAGATAAAGGTGAACTCGAGCGAGAGCTGCAAGCTTGGTATTGGTGTGATCGCTTGGAGCGTATTGGACTCAAACTGAACGTGAAGAAGACCGAATATCTAAGAACGGACGTTACTGAGTTCAGCTCCATCAAGGTTAACGGCATCGAGCTTCCACGCACTGCGGTCTTCAAGCACCTGGGATCAGCAGTCGCGTCTGACGGCAAACTGATGGTTGAGGTGAACTCACGCGTGAGTGCAGGTTGGTCCAAGTGGCGCTCGGTGACTGGCGTGCTCTGCGACAAGAAGATACCATGGTCGAGTAGAGGCTTTAAATCGAAGATCTACAGAGCAGTCATCCCGCCAGCAACAATGTACGGCGCTGAGAGTTGGCTTGCGACCAATAATGTTGAAACGCGCCTCAGCGTCATGGAGACGAAGATGCTGCGCTGGACGGCTGGAGTCACGCGCATGGATCGCATCCGATACGATGTCATTCGGCAAAAGTTCGGTGTCGCGCCGATAGTGGACAAGATGCGCGAAGCTCGCTTACGATGGTAGGCCACGTTCTGCGTGGAGAAGAAGACAGCGTCCGCAAGATAGGCCTTAAGTTCGAGGTAATAGAAAAGCGGCCTAGGGGGCGCCCGAAACAGCGCAGCGCTGATACGTTACATCTGGACTTGAAAGTAGCTGGTGTCCACCCTGATCTAGCGTTGGATCATAACACCAGAATAGCGGACCTCGCCACGAAGCGGGAACAAACGCTGAAGAAAAAGAAGAAGAAGAAGAAGAAGAAGAAGAAGAAGAAGAAGAAGAAGAAGAAGAAGAAGAAGAAGAAGAAGAAGAAGAAGAAGAAGTTTGCCACGACTAACCTACGTCTGGTACTCGTTATTCCTGTTATATGCATAAATATGACATAAATGTAATATTTATGCATATAACAAAGAGTATCTCTAGGACAGGACCTCATTAATAATCTATAGTTGTTTTATGCCTTCACACTCTCTTCGTCGTTAAATATTTTATGGCTATAGTGAAATTTTGTCATTGAATAGGATTTTAGATAAATCTGCGCGTAAAAGAGTGTAAGAAAGGTCAGCTCCGGTTGGGACGCTGCTCCTGTTAAAGCGCTGATTTTCTCTCATCCCTTCAAACGCGTTATAGTGAGAGGGAACTGTTAACATCGTCGCGTCGCGTACAGACTAGACATTGGATCCGACGCCGATTTTCCGGATAATCGGATGATTCGGATGGGCCATTTTTTCAAACCCCGGATCTTGGGATGATTCAGATAAGGGTAATTTTGAAAATCCCGGATTTTCGGATGATCCTGATAAACGATTTTTTTCGGATCGGATATCGGATATCCGATTCGGATAACACCGAGTAATGCAGTTAATAGAGGCAGACTTTCTCCAGTATGGGGTGAATTGGAAGAGTACACCAGTTTCAGAATCTTTAAAACATGATCGCTAACGAGAACTGACAAATTCGTCAAAACTAAGATTAATAGGAAATAGCCGAACATAAAGACACAAAAAACTTCAGACGGCATTAAGTGGTTATAGGGCTAGGGGAGTGGGCAACATTTTGCAACACCACTACATACAACATGTGGTAATCCACGTAATTTGAAATCTTTTGCTGAACTGGCACGATGTATAATTCGCGCTGGAAAAATTCTGAAGTAGGTGGATGTTCATCTGCATCCTAACACAGGTGAACCAATCCTGTGCAAACCCCCTCTTGAAGCATCAACCGTGGAATGAAGGTTGATAAATGCTAGAACTAGAGCTATACGTCTTTGGAGGAATTACGACACGATTTCAAAATTTGTTTTGCGAAAGACCACGCGGAATCTGGAAGCAACCCACGCCTAATAACTATGAAGTTTGCTTCGAAAACGTTCGACTACTCATCAGCAGTATGCGCAACTACGACTTACGTCATTTTGGGCCGTAAACCGTAAATCGTGAACTTTGATTAACAAGCACACAGATCAAGTATTCTCACTTTGCACCGCATATAAGAGTTCAATACTCCGACATGCGTCAATGTGGGTGTTGGGAAATAGTATACACTTTCACTCTCATTTTCATGTATATTTTTTACCAAACGTAGAGCGGCCTACTGGCAGCAAAGTTTGTTTGGGAGCTTCGCCACCAAACCCCGATAATATCTTGATCGCAGCGGTTATTCTTTTCAACCTTGATCCTTCTCCGCTTTACTTCGGCAAGAAGTGGTCTGAAATATAATGTGGAATAGGACCGTAAGATATGATGATCCTGTTTTCAAAACGGATTCTATGAAGACTGTCCACCCTTAATCACGTTTTCCTCCCAAGTGTGATCCCGGCTCTGTGTGGAGGAGAACACACACAGGTGTTCCCACTTATTATACTTAGGATCGTGCGATTTCCACTCAGAAATCACACTTGATCAATACGCGGTCTCACGGCATTCTACGCATGATCCTGACCCGTACCCTGACGCGTTGCCCACTTACGTATCACTAACTGGGTGATCTGGTGCCAAGGTTATGAAGTCGCTGACAATCGCCTATGGTTAAGCTTAAAGAAGCCAGCAGGCTGACATATGCCACAGGGTCCATGACGTCCTTTGACCTTGGCACCGATCGCTGTAACGGACAACGTGAAACACGGACTAACTGAAATATATATATATATATATGTATATATGTATATATATATATATATATATATATATATATATATATATATATATATATATATATACAGGGTGGCCCATAAGTCCTGCAACAAAAACATAGGCGTATAAAAAGGCTAAGAATGCACTAAATTTGTTACATTTTTAAACCATGTTTGCCCATGGTTTGTAGATTATGGTGGAGCGGTACTATTCATAAGGGACCACTCCTGGATTGATAAGAGCCTTCAGATCGTGTGGGTTGCTTTGCAGCTCACGTCGCAGCCCCTCTTACGGAGTTTTACTTCTTATTCGTTCCAAAGAAGATATTGAACAATAGTTTTCCCAGGCTTTATAGAGCAAGACATTTTCTTTAAGATGGTTAATAAACAAAGATTGAAAATCTGAAGATTCAGGAATTTCACAGCTAGTCTTTCGCAGGTGCAATATTTTGCAGATGGACTGAGAACCGCTACCACGTCCTTTTCTTTTGCTGTTACAGGAATCGCTTTACCAGAACGTGCATTTCGCCTTAAAACAGCGCGATTGAGTCTCTAATATATGGTGTTAGGTTTTTGTTCCTATCAGGCGAACAT
>CANAIB010000228.1:0-15048 GCA_947359475.1 Heligmosomoides polygyrus bakeri
GAAATATGCTATTATTCCAGCGCAGGTGAATGAAGTGCCGACTGACCTGTTTGTAAGTAGGCTATCCTGGCTCATCATGCTGATCGAACGCGATGGAGTCGCTACTCCTCCACCCTGGCCGGACGTTACATGGACATTGCTGAACGGGTTCCTTACTCGAGGCGGATGTGAACTGCGAGCTGCTGAGTTTGCAGCGCGCAAGTCGGGAATTCCCTGTATGGGAACGAAACGACGCGGAGATGTGATCGGCTCAGGCTGTGACATAACTGCAACAAATCAACAATATTATGAATGAAACCGTTGATGATATGTAGCTGTCCCATTAAAGCTATCTAGAACGCTACCAGTTGGAGATGGTTCGAAGATTTCGAACAGATCAGCGAGAAAAACATTGATGTTCATCTGCAGAGAGTCATGAAGATACAAAATGTCTTCAATATCGAAGTGAAACGGATTCCATGGCAGGCATTGGTGGCAAAACCGTCTGAAACCGCGAAAGTAAATGGTGTTCCAAAATGAACGCCATTTTTAGGTTAACGTCCAAGTGATATAGGTGAATTAAAGTAAACTAATACATATTTGGCTAGGAGTGATTAACAGATACCGCCTAAAAATCACTCATAAAACTTCCCCAGGTGAACCTTCCAACTCACTGATACCGAAGTATGCTTTAATTCGCCATAAATTTGAACTTGACTCTTGCATATGTTTCTATTTTAGCGTTGTAATATAACAGTAGGTATCTCTACATTTTATAAACTCATGCAATTTTCAGTGACGACCTCAGGATTGGACAAATCTCTTTATCTCGCTCATTCATCTGACACCGAACTAGGAGATTACTAATCTGATACAAGATAACGTTATATTAGGTTGGAAAAAAGTCTTTTCATTTTTTTCAAAGATTTATTACTTCACAACTACAAAGTCAAATCAATTGAGATAAACTCTATTTCGTCCCACTACACTTCTCCAAAGACTTGGTAATTTTCCAATTCCTCTCGCTTAAAAAACTGCAGTTCTGGAGTCGAACCATTGATGAATCCAATTTTTGAGGTCTTCATCCGTTTCCAAAATATTTCTCTCCAATTTCTTGCTTGAGAGCACGGAAGAGATGGTAGTCGGCACGAACGAGGTTAGGGCTCTACGGTGGATGTGGCATTACCTCCCAGCCCATCTCCTTTATTGTTTCTCTTGTGAGCCTTGGAACATGTGGTTTTGCATCGTCATGCAGGATCATCACCTTCGACTTCTCCGGCCTGTTTTCTTAGAGAGTTGCGACGACTTTGTGGAGTTGGCCGCAGTATGTGACAGCAGTAAGTGTCTCTCCACTTCTGAGAGTTTGCCGATAAATCACTTCTCTGATATCCCACCAAACACTGAAGAGAATCTTCCTTTCGTGAACATTGGGCTTGAGATCAGACTTAGGGCTCTCTCCCTTTTGTACCCATTGCCTTTTCCTCGGAAGTTGGCACACAGAACCCAGGACTCTTCGCCTGTCACAATCTGCGGAAGAAACGATTTTCTTCCTTATCTGGACAGAAGAGAAGCAGCGATGGAGAGCCGTCGACCTTTCTGAGTGTCTGACAGGGCATGTGGAATCCAAGCTCCAAATTTCCATGAAAGCCAAGATTCTTCAGATGGATTCCTACTATCCTATGAGACACTTCGAGCTTCTTCTGCCAGCTGACGTGTCGTCTGCCAACTATCGGTACGAAGAAGGTGGAGTAATTCAGTGTCGTCCTATTCAGTTGGCCTTCCTGACCATGCTTTGCCCTCAGTGAATAATCTCCCTTTAAATACTTTCCGAACCACTCATAACAGGCGCGATGAGTAGTAGATCCCAAGCCATATATATGGTCAATTTGGTCTGCTGCCTGACGTGCTGTGGATTCCTTAATGAATTCATGAAGAATGCCGTGCTGAAAATGGCCATGAGGTAGATCTGGCAATGAGTTCGGAAGATTGGATGGATAACGAATTACAAGAAGAGTCTTAACCTGTGTCTGCGTGCGAACAGTAGACAAGTGTGATAGGATTACGAAATCAGCAATCAACATTGGCTAGTGCGTTTACAAGGGGAAGGGTAAAAAAAATTCGAAGTGTGAAGAGACTTTTTTTCCAACCTAATACTACACATTTCTACAGCTATGTTCTTCCCCTCTTTTTATATTAGTTTGTCCCATAAGTCTTTGCCGTTTTTTTTTCAACGATTCACTGGAGATTTCGCCGGCGGTCTCTTGCATAGCGCTACATAGCTTTCGAAAGGGAATGATTTGCTCTATCAAAAAAATGTATTGCATTTCTTTTTTCATCATGAATTTTGTCAATTTTTAGGTCGTTGAAGTGAAAAGTGAAAAAGTGAAAAAGTAGCCATTTGCGCACTTGTTCTCTTCGCTTAGGTTTGTAATTTTTTGTGCAGTTTTTTACAGCATTTGGAAGACAATGTTCTGTACTACAAGAGTATGTGTTAGTGCTATTTGCTCATTTGTCCTTTATTGATTTTTAGGTCATCAAATTGGAACGCCCGAAGGAGGGTGGTTATTTTTGCCGACAGCTCCTGCTCTGTGGTTGGACTTCTTGGGTTGTTGTTATATGTCATTCGAAAGAAAATGTCCTGCTCTATAAAAATATGTGTCGCGTTTATTGATTTCTATTGAATGTCAACAAAATGTCAAAAAGAGAAAAAATCGTCTCCACCAACAACTCCTTCTCCTCTCGATATTCGACAGAAATCAGCGTGAGCCAATGAACGCAACAAAAATTCTTACTGAGCAAGACACCCTCTTCCAAACGACATATAACACCAAGCAAAAAAGTTCAACCACAGAACCGGAGTTTTGGTAAAAATTCGGACGGGAAAGTCGGAATTCCCAATTTGATGGCCTAAAAATCAATAAAGGACAAGTGAGAAAATAGGACTAACACATATTCTTGTAGTACAGAACATTGTCTTCCAAGTGCTATAAAAAACTGCGCAAAAAATTACAAACCTAAGCGGAGAGAACCAGTGCGCAAATTGCTACTTTTTCACTTTTTCACTTTTCACCTCAACGACCTAAAAATTGACAAAATTCATGATGAAAAAAGAAACGCAATACATGTTCTAATAGAGCAAATCATTCTCTTTCGAAAACTATGCAGCGCTATGCAGGAGACCGCCGGCGAAATCTGCAGTGAATCGTTGAAAAAAAAACGGCGGGGACTTATGGGACAACCTAATAGTTAAAAAGGAAAACATAGTTTATAAACCTGGTGCAGATCCAATAATCGCAAAACAGTCGCTTTGGCGTAATACCAGATGTTCAGCAGCCTAACTACCGCTAAACGTCTTCCTACTACATTAATACCCACTCACGAATAACGCTACATATTTGAACACTTTCGAAGAGCAACTCATAATCGATCGCATTAATACATTGAGACTAAAGTCCAGTTCATGGCTGCGTTTTTACATGTTTATCAGCAAAAAAAAAACTTGAAAACCAAACCTGAACCCTTTATAAAACACGAAAGCAGCACAACAGTACCTTGCACCACATTTAGCACAAAAATTATGAAGTTCTCATATGTAATAAGTATAAAGGGACACCAATACTGGGAGTCGCAAAGGAAGAAATTGAAGGGTGAGATGATAGTGCAGCAAAATGGAAAAATGAAGAGGAAACACTTACTGCAAAAGCATCAAATTGTATTGGCAATGGGCTGTGCTCATCTGCTCATTGTAACAAATGTCTATAAACCACAGTTTGCACAACTTGAAAAAAGTCTCACAGTTTAAAAAAACGTGGAGAAACTATCACCTTCTATTTCCATTTCCCGTGGCCGATACCATGCAATCAGAGTACAAAGACACTGACCATCACTAATCTCGTCGTACAGGTCCTCCATCTCCGGAATCATGCCACCTTCCGAAGCACCTGAGATGAACGATCCTAGTCTATTCCAACACGGAATCTCGTTTTTTCACTAACCTTTGAGCTGGATCTGGGCCCTTTCTACGTCGTCCCTGACCAGAAGGCAAACCTTGTTGATCCAGAAGAGCAGCGCATCAACTGAATCCATGGGCCGCTCACTCTCGTCAACTGTCGTGTGACGACTAAATAAGTAGCGTAATCAGCAGGCTCATGAAGAAAATAGCCTGTTAAAATACAAATACTAACCTGACTGCTTCAATGACTCTATCAACTGTGATGACGTTACGGAGGTGCGCCAACATCAACGCATCCATCATCGCAAGATGGGCATGCTGAAAAGTGCTTCTTTCTCATTATAAGGCTACATTTCCGCAGTGGAAGTAGATATACTAACCACGTTGAAGTTGTCACCAGAACACAGCTCAGCTTCAGTAACTGGTGAAGCCTCACCATCGACACATTGCAACACGTCAATCCCGTAGTCGGTTAGCGCAGCTATCACGGCTCCATGCGACTGCTGAAATGGATGTGCCTATTAAGCAGATACAGCACGAGATCTACCCCTTTTCATCTTGAGTTCTCGCCGAACACTAGATGTAGCAAGCAGCGTAGTCGTATAATGGAAATCAAGAAAAGGAAGTTCACAACCTAAGCTCATGGGAAGGCCGTTTTCAATATGAAGAGAAGGAAATATCCGGCAACCTGCCGCCTAGTCAGCACAATGTGCCCTACCGTTTTCAGACATTATTCGTACATGTGTACACGTGCGACACTCTTCGAAACGACAAAAATATAAGACGAAGTATGGTATAAAGGCGTACTGAGACCTTTCTCAAAGTTATCCCGGTTCAGTGAACGAGAGAAAAAGCACACCGTTTCGAGGATCGTCAACGACCGATGTGTACAGAGGCTGCAGCTTCTAAGTCTCCGACCAAGAACAGAAAAATGGACCAAGCAACCCGATAAGCTAAAGTGACTAATCAATTGCGCATTATTGCTTAACCAAGACAGGCGGTTTCTTAAATGTCGAGAAGCAAAAAACACAAAGCTGTACTCTGGATGTCTATCGACTAAGTAGAGCACACTGAGCTAAGCAACCAGGAGAGAATAACAAGAAGAGGGGTTGATGACATGCGCTAGAGTAAAGGCTGCTCAGGCTGGATAGCTAGTGAAGCTAACAAGGAAGGTGCCTAATCTTGACAGAAGAGGTAAGTTGCCAGTGAACACATAGAAAAAAGAATAAAAGCAATATGAAAACAGCCTGAACATGGATATCACTGTTGTATTTTCTCCATTAAAAAAAAACAACTCAAAATAAAAATGACAATTCAGTCTGTCTTCTGCCGTTCCGTGTGCCCTATATCTTTACTTAAGCACCCTAGATAAAGCTTATATTGCAAGATGGGCTTAGAAGTCATCTTTATATTCACTGCAAATCTTGGAATAAGGGAGCACACTTCTGCACAACTACTTCCTCTCTTGAAGATGTTAATAAGAAGGAACTCAGCAGATTTCTAGCGGCTGAAGACACAAAAAGGAAAAGTTCTCTGGGAAAAGAGAGCAAAATTACTAAAGGACGAGGGCTCGCAAGGAAATTGTTTACAAATTCTAAACCGAAAACGGATCCAAAACGGCTGAGCTATGGTCCAAGTTAGATAAATTTCCGAACGTAAATGAAATGAGCGCTTTTTTGGACCCGCGTTTTAGAAAAATGCGCTGATTTATGGTGAAAACCCCTACCAAGAGTTCGAAAAGAAGAAAACCTCCACACTAAAATCCACGTTGCACACGTTGCGTTGCACAATCTCCACGTTGCATGAATGTGTTTTCAAAGAGCGCCACCTATGTTCTACTAGTGCAGTCTTAGACGTACACCGAAGTGCTTCTCATCTTAGAAAGGTGTATAATAGGAAGTAAATTAAGGATGTTCACTTGTCTTTCGGTCCACATTTTCCAACCTTCACATTCCCAGGCACACCGGACATCAACGTCAGCTAGAACTGTCGATTCGAATCACACACAATCCGTGTTAGGGACGCACTCCGTTTAGAAACAGGTTGGGAGAACGTCGCCACGTCCAGTGCAATGCCGTCGGAAAAACAACAATAAAAGGCTTACCGTTACAAGTTGCGGCTCTTTGAAGATCTTTGCTGCTGCTTGACAATACAGTGATCCATTAGTCAATCCCGTCAGGATAGCCACATCCAGCTGCAGGCGGCCCTGAAACATGGGGTAACGCAAAATAGGAACATCGTCGAGCACATCTCATGTCATTCTTTAAGTAATGGTCTCCTCTTGATTCTATGCGTGTCTGAACAAGTTTAGAGGAATTGAAACTGAACTGGAGCAACAAAACTATTATAAGAACAGTACAGCTACAACACCTAGAACAGAGAAAGTGTCTGCTTTGAACAACCGAAAAATCAGTTTGGGAACGATGTCCTCACATCTTATCTACCGAGCTGGAATGTATTCGTGAAATGTCAACGGGTCACATTGACGCAACCGAAGTCTGAACTTTATAGCCCCCGTTAATTTCTATAATCCGAAGTAAGGAATATTTTGACTTATAGGACCAATGTCAAAAACAAAGATACCTACAATGCTGTCTGAATAAACCATTCCGTAAAAATGTCGTACAACTCAATTCTGCTTTACTCGCACGCTTTTCTCTTACAAACACTTGAATGCTTAGCAACCCCTAAATATGTCATCTTGAAACTGCTAATAGTGCTGCAAAAGCTTCAAGAATAACAGTAACAACAAAAAGGATTTCTTATTTCAGGGGAATAGTACTCTCCTCGCTATGAACAACTGTACAGTTCAGACTAAGCTGCAAACCTATTTACAAATCTAACGCGCTTAACTACAACGCTTCACCGCAAAATCTATGCAGGACGTTAAAGAGACCGTTTAAAAACGATCGCAGCCCACCATATGACACCCAACTGACTACTACCTTTCCGCTTTTTCAACGCCCACTATTTTTCTAGGTAGCATTCAAATTTGTCATACACGCAGTATCTAAGAGCAGACATGTCAAACATCCATAGATAACACGAGTGAGAGGAAAAAGAAGGGCAGCATTCATCAAGCCAAAGCCGACAGTTGGTTAGCAAAGGAGCGAAAACAATGGTAGTGTGTCCTTAATGAAGTTTAACATGAAAAACTCAGCCTTAAGCGCAATCTTACTCTAAACGCAACTATAAAAAGACCTCCAACCGACTTTGTAAAGGTTTGTTTCAGTACTCTACTTGATCTTCGAAAAATTTTTGAACACTTGAACCCCATTCTATGGCAGGCTCGAAAACGCCAAAAAATCTCAAGTAAAACAGTTTGCCCAAAAAATACTGGCGGACTATTTGGTAACTCTCCTTACCTCCTTGGCACAATTTTCAAGCCAGTTTCATTCATTACGAGTGTCTATAAGTCGTAAAATCCTCAAGACATTTTGCTGACCACCTCTAACGTTACTGACAAGGAACCGGTCCACTTAATCAGGAGCTGAGCTTATTTTGTTAACCTGCAATCTAAATTACGCGATAAGGCTGGGCTAATTATAACAAAGTCGCCACTGCTGGTTGTGAAGATAACACAAGGAGTTGATATTGAAAATTAATCCATTAGACGGCTAAATGACTAAAATTTGTCTCATAGCACGAATCGAGATGTTGCTTTTTGCCACCAAACCCAGATTTACTTTCATTGGTACCTGATGTACAATGAATGGAAAGAAATAGTGAAACGTACACGTTCGTTCCGAAAAGCACCGTGTCGGAGCTTGTCCGGTATGTCCTTCTCCTGCTCGTATACACGTAAGATGAGCCATCGAATTGATGCGGCTAGCTTTCCCTGAAATAACTAATTCATAAGCTGCATTGTCGCACATGCCAAGTGCAGTCCATCCAAACAAAGCCAACAGCCGGCAGAGGTTAGCACGACAGAGTCGGCCTGGTGCCGGCTTTAATCGCTCTTGAGGATACGGCCACAACCGACAATATATGTCAGCTATGCGGCATAAACATGCTTATCACCGCTTCGTGCGCGTAGTTTCCTATAATTCGCCCTGACCGGCTGCTTTCGGACGCTGTAAGGGTGTGTCCCGCCATCGTCGGACGCTGACCGGTCCTCGTAATTCATTCATTCATTGGAACTCGGCATTGATTCGATGGCGATAGATGGTGTCTTCTCAGTCAATGAAGGCCCAACACAAAAGAAGCATAGCTTTATTTTCCACGTCTCCGACTGTCCCATCGATACGAGTCGCTCGACTGCTTTGGGCCTAAGCGCCGAGCGTCGCCGCGCACAATGCAAACTGTCTGCTCTCGGGAGATGGAACAGAACAATGACAGGAGGGAAGAGGCAAGGCAAAGAATGCCGGTGATGAATACACGTGCACCGTCAGTAACGCAATACCCAGCAGAGAGCAATTCCGAGCTTGACTCGAAAACTCATCGATTTCCACTTGGGCCACTCTTGGAGCAGAAGTGAACTCGAGAAAATTTCAGATGCATTCTAATCGAATCAAATCATCGCGAAGCGCGACTTTTACGTGTAAGAGAGCAGAGATCGTCATCTGGATGCAAATCCCGCCGCTTATCACATCGCGCATCTGACACCGGATGAACGCGTCTTAAGGTCTCGGGCCTAGATAAACGGTTCACCGAGAAGAGCGCGAATTATCGCAGTTTGATGACAAAGCCATTCGATCGAAGAACCCGTGCCAAGGAACTACTAGAGGGAAACTACTTGGCTGCTCCAAGCTAACTACTTCCTGAGGTTTAGATCGAATCTGTGGCTTAAGCTCACGAAAATTCGTTGGTACAATCCTGGTCTGGGTGGATCATTCTAGCGTGTCTTGCCCCACCACTACCTCTACCTTGAAGACAACTTCACGGAAGGTGTAGTAGGAAAGGGGAACACAAACTGTGGGTACTCCCATTAATAGGACTAAACCACTGTGATTATTTCCAGAACTGAAAACAAACTATGTAAATGTAACCATAAATTGGTCCCAAAACGTCCAGTGTACAAGAACAACGATAAAGTGGGTGTCATAAAGAAACTATCTAGTGCAAAGTCGTATTGGAAGATGAAGCTGGAAAATTCATTGAATGGAAGGTATAATTTATGAAAGGCATTTTGAGGCACTCCTAAAGCAACGGAATTCGGTTTACAGCATCAAATTCTATACCTAAACCTTTTCCTGCACATCACCTGGTAATCCCACTAACGATGGGCCCAAACTACAGTATTCGGTGCTCCTGCTCAGGTCACTAATTGATTCCCGACTTTTCCCGAAGTGCACCCTTCGAAGTGAAATAATGTATATAATTACTAGCTTATACCATTCTTCGTCACCTGGTCATAATTGAGTAAGGATATTGACCGGAGGGCGCGTGTAGCGCAGTCGGAGGAGGCGCGACTGTCGCGTGCACTCGATACCAGGTTCCTGGTTAGGATTTCCCGCCCAGGCCAACCAAGCCTTCATCCCTCCGGGGTCGGTGAATTGGTACCAGACTTGTCTGGGAAGGATAGAGCGCTGACTTGTTCATCGGCTGGCCACCGCAAGTCATTGTATGGCCAAATACGCATTCATGTCGCCTCCACGACATCCCGTAGAAGTAGAGTGCGCTGGCGCATCCCAGAAGGGATTGAGTAACGCCGTCCTTTATCCTTTTTATCCTTTATTGACCGGATGACAGAATCACTGGCATTAGAAGAACGATACTGTAAGAAATCCAACCCAACGTAGCCTCGAAAGAGAAAAGATTATCACTACAATTAATACTGAATCAGACCTACTCCGACCGAAGGAGGTATCCGATGTTTTGCTTCACTATCTGCCTCCTTGATTTTTTTTGCGAGAGCTCAGGATGCATTCTTATGAGCTTTCGGACAAATTCACGGGCGAACAGTGTGACAGAAAGGAGGGAAGCAGCTACCATTTCAGATTTTTCCTCCCAATTACAACTGATCCTGTAACAAGTTCACAGCTCCTTGCAAAGGTCCCCTTTTTTTGCCAAAGGCATGGTTGGCCTTTCAAGCAAACGGACACAGTGTGCCCCAACCGACGGTCACAGGAGTAATTATACGATCACTTGGTGGTGGTTGTGGATCAACTAACAGCAAACAAGCTATAAAATCTGCTTGGTTAGTACGGAACTTTCCTAGTAGGGGAGTGGAGGAGCTGTCCTCCAATAAAAATAAAAATCGCCCTCCTATAGCGTAGTTTAGTAGGCGGACTTTGTACAATAGTTTTATTGCAGTTCTGTCGCAGTTGTCGAACAGACAGAGTGAAGTGCCTTCCTCGCCATTAGAGTACATACGTCGCTACTTATTTGCTGAAGTAAAATGGAATAAAGTCGTCCTTCTCCTTTATAGGCGGATTCACGTTCAGTGCCAGCTATTTGGATTGCCCTCTCCAAAGTTTTATCAAACTATTTCCTTTATTTATTTTTTACTAAAAAAACACATTCCTATTCCATAAAATCCAGCTATCATTAATTACCCGAAAACAATAGCAGCACCACATGCGGCTTGCGTCTAATAGCCAAAAGTGCTTCAAACGCGCGGGAAGTGTTCTGAAGTAGGTGGCGTTCTTCGCCCACAATCCCGAATTCAAAGCATGCAGCACAGCAATGCCCTGGAACTCCGGCGAAGGAATTGGCTATGGCGGCATTCTCAATTGTTGTCTGTCAATAATTGCCTGCCAGCAGCACAAGCGCACACATGGCCTTCGAGTTCTTCCGCCGAAAAAAACCCAGACCAAACAATTGGCACCGCCAAACGGTGCGACAAGGCACACTCGGAGCAGCTATCGAAATGATAAATAATAAAGCTGCATTGGGTGGCGAGAAGCGCCCACACAGCTGCCACGTATTCCCAGCGGAAGGGGCTATTCTTCGGGCTGCTCGGCGCTTTACGGGCACTCAGTTTGAGGCTTTGCATCTCATCCGCAATGCAAGTGCGCATGAATTGCCGAACGCCATCCGGACCTCGATAAGAGTCGAAACGGTCTCGAACATAAAAGGAACCTCGCACTGCGGTGGAAAACTTCGGCGGGTCAAACAGTAACTTGAAACGGAAAGGCGAAGTGATACCATACCTCAGTTTCCACATAGTGATCAAGTGGAGTGAGTTGTGGAAGGATATTGTCATCCATAATGCGACAAACCCAACAGTCAGCGCATCTAGACAGCATAGAAATGAATTGAGGAAAACAAAAACTCCAAAAAACACGATGAAACATCGTTTGCGAAACAACAAATGACAAAGCACCACAGAAAGTAAAAGAAGACAAAGAATACCGAAGCACTCGAGTGAAACGAGAAGGAGCCAGGGACGAGCACAAAAAGGAAAATCAATAAGGCCCATTTACGGGAGCTGGACTGAGCAAATGAGTGGTGACCTATGCGACAGCGGCGTCGGCACTAATCGAGCAGCGGTTGCCGCCGATGAGGACTGCGCCCCGACGGGACCGACCCGACCAGGCGAAAAAATGCCCAAAATCACTCCGAAGATGTTGCGCACCATGACGGATATCCGCGCGTGGAAACACGATTCGGACGCAGAATGGGTGAGGAGCTGATGGGAGCGGCAAACCGCCCCACTAGCCGGCCGTGCCTTCGGGGGTCAAGCGAACCGCGCCGCGGCGCGCGACGCGTGCGCCCTTCAACCATCCGGGGCCGTATGCATACCTCGCCCCGGCGGGGCGGACTTCCCGCGCTCTCCCCACAGCAGAAATTACCCCGCGGGAACGGGTGCCCCTTCCTGCGATGCACCTCGGGAAATGTACGGTCGGGAAACTTCCTAGCCGTACAGAAAATGTTTCGTACACAAGCACAGAGGAAGCGTTGCAAATCACGGAGAAATTATCAGCTGTTTTCTAGTCCGGGTGAAGGGACGGCCTAGGAATGACGAAGGACGTGAGAGTATATTATCAACTCGATACTGGATTCGCTATGAAGCCTATCAAAACGATGTTACGTCACATTATATACGCCTGTTCATTCGCCTATTTATTGTTCTCCTTTGTTTCTACGGGTTTTGGGAATCATCTTACAACAATGACCAAGTGAAATCCATAGTGGTACTGAGTTAAACAAGCCATAGCTATGCGTCGCATGGCATCAGGCAAAGTTTTGTTTGTTAGTTAGATAAGGGCATATATGGACTAGTTAAATGAGGTGGAGCTGGGAGTAAACAAGCATTTGCAAGCGTTTTTTCCTCCGCTCCATTCTACAAATAACGATGCCCTTCCATTTGCTGGCAGCAGGTCAGATAAGCCTTCCAAACAATTTGACATGTGTACTAGTTCTCAACATCGATGAAAATAACATCGAGAAGCCGGGTACTAAGCGGCTGATGCCCGCTGTACACCGGGAATATATGTTAAAACGGGTAAGTAAGATCAGCCACACCCCGGAGTTCCTTTCGTTGCTTAGTTCTGTGCTCAGAAACCGCGTTTATCTTAGTGTTCCAGGACCATTGTCTCATAATGGAGCGGGTACCAGCCCCCTTAGTACCAAAAGCCGTAGCTATCTGGGAGAATCCATATCTCTACGATAAAATTCAAAGATAAAACGTCCAAGCAACATTTAGCCTTAAAAGTATTAATTATTTAACCAAATGTTTCGGAAAATGTCCATTTCAGTAAATGAAAGCACTAACATAAAAACAACCTGGCTAGACTTTGTTTCACCCGCATTGAAAACACACATACACACGAGTGGCCCAATCATAGCCTCTTTAGACGTCTCTTACACCCAACAACCAACGAAAATATAAAAAATCTCCACATTTGGACAACGTTTGAAAATTAGCTTCAGTAATTGCCTGTTTTACTTAATGAATGAAGGAAAGTCGAACTTCTCATTGCTAAACACTGCTGCTCAAAAATGACCTCACTAAGCATCACATATACCAAAACATCAACGAAGTCGCCCTCTAGCCCCTTCTTTGCTGCCTTTATGTGGAGGCATAGTTCGAAAGCATCGTCTTGGCGGCAGCAGGTCCGCTCCAATCAGCAACGTCTCTGCTCCAGTCCGAATTCCCCCTACCTCCGAGTAGGGGGACGCAATTTCCCGCCAGGGCCCCGGAGTACTGTATTCCCAACTTGGTGTGCATCGCGGAAGTACGGTATTTCCTCCCCATTTCCCGGCGGGGCGCGTCGGGGCGAGATATGCATACGGCCCCCGCTTTCATGGCGCTTAGCGGTTTTTTCGACCGTCCGGAGGACCGTCGTGGGGTTTGCGCTGGGCTTCCATCGAAATGGAAGTCCATCAGTAGCGGTAACCCCATGGGATGTCGAGAGGTAAGGGGGCTTCCTAGTGCTGAGACTGAAAAGGTTTCGCAAGAGCGACGCCGACACGGGCGCGAGGGAGTTTTGCCAGCCAACTGACCTCGATACAGTGAGTCAGACTCGGGTTGTTTGAATGATTCCTGTCTTATCTTGCGTCCAACTAGCGGCTGCTGCAGCGTTGCGTTCATGAACTGTATTACAAATGAATCAACGCTAATTATTATATTGTAATCGTCGACTGCATGGAACTAGGGATTCGTTTCATGATTTGCGAGAACCCGGTGCTAGAGAATCAAGGAGATTCATGGGTAGGTAAATGACGCAAAACAACGGCTATTTTTGAAGTATTGCCTCTATTTTCAGAAACAACCATTAGGATCCATCCTAGTCCGGGAAGGCAGTGACAAGGCTAGGGTGACATGTATGCGTCCAGCATTCCACAACACGACACCATATTCCTCCCAGGCTGCGCAAAGTGCCATCGTATCGTTTGACAGTAGCTGAAGGGGCACTAGTTAAAAAATTCCGACTCCATCGACAAGTCTTCGGTCAAAAAAATTTTTTCGCTGAGACTTTGTCTAGAGAGGTTATTTGGGGTGCTGATCGCGAAACTGATATCCTTTTTCACGATTCGGTCGGAGACCACCCATACCGTTAACATGGGTGGTCTCCGACTGAATCGTGAAAAACGGATGTCAGACTCGTGATCAGCACCCCAAATAACGCCCCTAGATAAAGTTTCAGCGAAAATTTTTTTTCGACCGAATCTTGTCGGTGGAGTCGGAACTTTTAACTAGTACCGCTGAAGGTTTGGGATATACTCAAGAGAGGGGATGGGAATGGAAAGTACCGCATGCCTCCCTCCGACTAGGATAGATTCCAAGCATCGTCTAATCGAGTTGAGTGCTATAACAACAGGTGAATGAGCCTTGCAACTAACAGGTATTCTAACTCTGCATGTTCAGTTAACCACAGCTGGAGCTCTGGGGCTCTGCTGAAGTTTCCTTTTGTCATTGATGCGGAGGAGAGTATAAACCCAACCCTGCTGCTCCTTTCCTCGGCAGAATTCCCGCTATGTACCTGAGCTTTTTTATCAGATCTCGTTTCACTTTCTAAGAAATGGGAGATCCAAGAGGTCAGCTGAACTCTCGTCAGCTTTTTCTCGCTGACCTCGTGATGTTTTAAATGATGATTAAAACAGTTAATAGCGATACCACCAGAAAGTTATCGAAATGATTGATGATGCGGGAGCCGATGTGCAGCGGAGCGAGAACTGGGTAGCATTGTAGCTGGGCAGGGTTTATTGGCCAAATTCTTTCGTTACAATTTCCACTATGAGATTGAAGAATGAGCATTACTGGACAATTTTTGATTTCTGAACACGTCCGTTGATTGAAAGAAAACTATTGAACAATTAATATAGAGCAGTAAAGCGATGTTTATGCGTTGAGGCTGCATACGGATTTGGTAGAATTAATAAAGCGAGTGTTTTGGAATCAGTCAGTCGTGATTCTGTGCACCATGCATTCCACTTCAGTGCACGTAGCAGCACTTAACCAACTCAGTTACTTGCTGAGGTAGCCATGTATAGAAAAGAACTCTTCCATTTCCACATTAAATTGGGAGCAACATCGGTCGTTTAACCTTAAAGAACAGTACGGTACTTTGACCGTCTGCAGAACCTGCGGCTACTTCACCTACTTCACCACACGCTTCTTTTCATGGGCGTCGAATTCGAGGCAAAGGAGTGGTCTATTGATAGGAGGTGATTACTCTACTTCTAGTTACTGAATCACTTTATGCATGTTTATGCAAAAAGAAGAAGAC
>CANAIB010000229.1:0-14886 GCA_947359475.1 Heligmosomoides polygyrus bakeri
AAGGAGAAGAAGAAGAAGAAGAAGAAGAAGAAGAGAAGGAAGAAGAAGAAGGAGAAGAAGGAAGAAGAAGAAGGAAGAAGAAGGAAGAAGAAGAAGCAAGAAAGAAGAAGAAGAAGAAGAAGAAGAAGGAAGAAGAAGAAGGAAGAAGGAAGAAGAAGAAGGAAGAAGAAGGAGAAGAAGAAGAAGAAGAAGAAGAAGAAGAAGAAGGAAGAAGGAAGAAGAGAAGAAGAAGAAGAAGAAGGAAGAAGGAAGAAGGAAGAAGAAGGAAGAAGGAAGAAGAAGGAAGAAGAAGAATGAAGAAGAAGAAGAAGAAGAAGAAGAAGAAGAAGAAGAGGAGGAAGAAGAAGAAGAAAGAAGGAAGAAGGAAGAAGGAAGAAGAAGAAGAAGAAGAAGAAGAAGAAGGAAAGAAGAAGAAAGAAGAAGAAGAAGAAAACGAAGAAGGAAGAAGGGAAGAAGAAGAAGAAGAAGAAGGAAGAAGAAGAAGAAGAAGAAGAAGAAGAAGAAGAAGAAGAAGAAGGAAGAAGAAGAAGGAAGAAGGAAGAAGAAGAAGGAAGAAGAAGAGAAGAAGAAGAAGAAGAAGAGAAGAAGAAGAAGAAGGAAGAAGGAAGAAGGAAGAAGGAAGAAGAAGAAGAAGAAGAAGAAGGAAGAAGGAAGAAGGAAGAAGAAAGAAGACGAAGAAGAAGAAGGAAGAAGGAAGAAGGAAGAAGGAAGAAAAAGAAGAAGAAGAAGAAGGAAGAAGGAAGAAGGAAGGAGAAGAAGAAGAAGAAGAAGAAGAAGAAGAAGAAGAAAGAAGGAAGAAGAAGAAGAAGAAGGAAGAAGAAGAAGAAGAAGAAGAAGAAGAAGAAGAAGAAGAAGAAGAAGGAAGAAGAAGAAGAAGAAGGGAAGAAGAAGAAGAAAGAAGGAAGAAGGAAGAAGGAAGAAGAAGAAGAAGAAGAAGAAGAAGAAGGAAGAAGGAAGAAGAAGAAGAAGAAGAAGAAAACGAAGAAGAAGGAAGAAGGAAGAAGAAGAAGAAGAAGGAAGAAGAAGAAGAAGAAGAAGAAGAAGAAGGAAGAAGAAGGAGAAGAAGAAGAAGAAGAAGAAGAAGAAGAAGAAGGAAGAAGAAGAAGAAGAAGGAAGAAGAAGAAGGAAGAAGAAGAAGAAGAAGCAAGAAAAAGAAGAAGAAGAAGAAGAAGGAAGAAGAAGAAGGAAGAAGGAAGAAGGAAGAAGGAAGAAGAAGAAGGAAGAAGAAGGAGAAGAAGAAGGAAGAAGGAAGAAGAAGAAGAAAAGAAGAAAGAAGGAAGAAGGAAGAAGAAGAAGAAGAGAAGGAAGAAGGAAAGAAGAAGAAGAATGAAGAAGAAGAAGAAGAAGAAGAAGAAGAAGAAGAAGAAGAGAAGAGAAGAAGGAAGAAGGAAGAAGGAAGAAGAATAAGAAGAAGAAGAAGAAGAAGAAGAAGAAGAAGAAGGAAGAAGAAGAAGAAGAAGAAGAAGAAGAAGAAGAAGGAAGAAGGAAGAAGAAGAAGAAGAAGAGAAGAAGAAAGAAGAAGAAGATGAAGAAGAAGAAGAAGAAGAAGGAAGAAGGAAGAAGGAAGAAGGAAGAAGAAGAAGGAAGAAGAAGGAGAAGAAGAAGAAGAAGAAGAAGAAGAAGAAAAGAAGAAGAAGGAAGAAGGAAGAAGGAAGAAGGAAGAAGAAGAAGAAGAAGAAGGAAGAAGGAAGAAGGAAGAAGAAGAAAGAAGACGAAGAAGAAGAAGGAAGAAGGAAGAAGGAAGAAGGAAGAAAAAGAAGAAGAAGAAGAAGGAAGAAGGAAGAAGGAAGGAGAAGAAGAAGAAGAAGAAGAAGAAGAAGAAGGAAGAAGGAAGAAGAAGAAGGAAGAAGAAGGAGAAGAAGAAGAAGAAGAAGAAGAAGAAGAAGAAGGAAGAAGGAAGAAGGAAGAAGGAAGAAGAAGAAGAAGAAGGAAGAAGGAAGAAGGAAGAAGGAAGAAGAAGAAGAAGAAAGAAGGAAGAAGGAAGAAGAAGAAGAAGAAGAAGAAGGAAGAAGAAGAAGAAGAGAAGAAGAAGAAGAAGAAAGAAGGAAGAAGGAAGAAGGAAGAAGGAAGAAGAAGAAGAAGAAGGAAAAAGGAAGAAGGAAGAAGAAGAAGAAGAAGAAGAAAGAAGGAAGAAGAAGAAGAAGAAGAAAGAAGGAAGAAGGAAGAAGAAGAAGAAGGAAGAAGGAAGAAGGAAGAAGAAGAAAGAATGAAGAAGAAGAAGAAGAAGAAGGAAGAAGAAAGAAGGAAGAAGAAGAAGAAGAAGAGGAGGAAGAAGAAGAAGAAGGAGGAGGAGGAAGAAGGAAGAAGGAAGAAGGAAGAAGAAGAAGAAGAAGAAGAAGAAGAAGAAGAAGAAGAAGAAGAAGAAGAAAGAAGGAAGAAGGAAGAAGAAGAAGAAGGAAGAAGGAAGAAGGAAGAAGAAGAAAGAATGAAGAAGAAGAAGAAGAAGAAGAAGGAAGAAGAAGAAGAAGAAGAAGAGGAAGAAGAAGAAGAAGGAGGAGGAGGAAGAAGGAAGAAGGAAGAAGGAAGAAGAAGAAAGAAGAAGAAGAAGAAGGAAGAAGGAAGAAGAAGGAAGAAGGAAGAAGGAAGAAGGAAGAAGGAAGAAGAAGAAGAAGAAGGAAGAAGAAGAAGAAGGAAGAAGGAAGAAGAAGAAGAAGAAGAAGAAGAAGAAGAAGGAGAAGAAGAAGGAAGGAAGAAGGAAGAAGGAAGAAGAAGAAGAAGAAGGAAGAAGAAGAAGAAGAAGAAGAAGAAGGAAGAAAAGAAGAAGAAGAAGAATAAGAATAAGAAGAAGAAGAAGAAGAAGAAGAAGGAAGGAAGAAGGAAGAAGGAAGAAGAGAAGAAGAAGAAGGAAGAAGAAGAAGAAGAAGAAGAAGAAGGAAGAAAAAGAAGAAGAAGAATAAGAATAAGAAGAAGAAGAAGAAGAAGAAGAAGAAGAAGAAGAAGAAGAAGAAGAAGAAGCATTGAAGGAAGGAAAATCAAAGGGAGACAGAAAATCTCACCATAAAGGAGCAAGGCATGAGTCACTTTCTGTAGTGGTTCTTCAATAGAAAATAAAGTTCCCACCCTCCCCCGCCTCCAATTTTTCGACTACACCAGGCTCTCGTATATAAATCTTCCCGTACGTCTCCTCAAAATTAGTGGCCAACGTCATAATCCGGAAGACGCTCCTTTTGATTGGAGATTGTTCACTTTGATCTCAACAGCATACTTCGCGCCCTGTGTTACTAGGCTATTTCTATCTGCCCAGGTCCTTCAATTTTCAGCGGTGAACCAGGGCAGGTCAGCGAAGAAAGTACGTCGGACTTACGCTCGGTTCGACTACGCTTTTAACCAGGTATTGCCCCTAAGTCCCAATTTTCGGCAGTGCTTTAACCAATTTCCATAACACTGTATGCAGAGGAGGATAGTATTTTTGTCCCAAGTCACTTTTTCCGCAAATGGTCACACCTCGTGGCATAAAGCACGGCGACTGTACGGAAACCGTCAGACGTTCGATTAGGCTTGACGAGCTGCAATAGGTTGTGAACACAACCCCAGGCGAAGCAGGAGTGGTTTCTTGAGTGCTATACAGGGATGTGAGTGATACTCAGCAAGGCATCAATCTGTAGCAGGCGCACGTTTCTACCTGATCGACTTCGACGCTAGGGATGCTTCCTTACCCAGCGTTGGGGTTCCTAGCGTGGCTCGCCATACCCGAAGCCGGCAACCTGCCGTGGCCCGCAGCCAGCGACGGACGCTGATTGGCAATATTCAAGCGGACACTGCGGATGCTCAGCCCTACCTCTGCAGCCTCGGACAACGCTTGCGCTCTTCTCTCCTACTTTATCGCCTCTCTGCATAACTTCGCAAGCTCGGAAGACCGTTGGTAGTTGCTTGACGATCGTGCTGCTGCACGCTGACGTATCAGCTCGAGTTCCTCGAGTTACTTCGTAGTGACTTGCTGGTAATTCTCAAACCAGCTCGTTGCACGAGCAGAGTGCAGGTGATAGCAATTTCAGACGTCGCACACAAATCAGTCGAGCCTTTTCATCTGCTCCTCGTCCTTTAATTGCCATTAGAATTACTTGAAAGCAACAAGACAATGAGCCCTTGATCGCTGCGCTACGGAACTCATTGTGCAGGCACTCAGGCTGCCTCCGTGATATCTCGCAGAAGGATGAAGTGCAGCATGTCCCACCATGTGTAAGAGCAGCAATTTGCGCTGCCTTTTATAAGCGTAATCATCGAAACGATGCAGCTATCTGATGCGTACAGCTGTCTCCTACATGCCCTACATGTCCGCCTCCCAAGTAGACTACTTTTCTGATGTGAAAATTATTCCTCGTGTACAACGGAAGACCAGCGAACACGTTACAACAATTTATTAACAACATAAAAAGCGACTTGTCAAATCCCAATTATACCACATCTGTAGAACACTTACTGTAGGACACCAATTCTCACGATCCGTATCGATACTTAGATCGAAGTCCTAACCCATATAAAATCAACAATGTCCAAAACTACACTAACTGCTAGAACTAGAAAGACATTACATAAATTCAACTACTTCTTAGCCGCTGCTGCAGCTAGTTTCATCAGTCCTTCTGTTGAGTGAGACTTCGGTCTTTCTAGAGGCAAACCCATACCTCGAGACCAAATCAGTTGCGAAAGGCAGCCGAGAGCACGGGACACTCCGAACAACACTGTGTAGAACGACATCTCGTTCATGCCGAAGTACTGCAGCAGCACTCCGGAGTGAGCGTCCACATTTGGCCACGGGTTCTTCGCCTATAAATTCAGATTCGGTCCATGACGCACCGAGGATACACAAAATAGCACGAGAGGGCTTAAGTGCAGGGATACATATACGAGAAGGATCAACAGTGGAGAAGGACTCACTTTGCCTTGGGCGAGCAGAATGTCTGGAGTGACCTTGTAGAGAGTTGACACCAATTTGAACAAATCGTCCTTGGGAAGATGCTTCAGAGCGAACTGGCGCTGGCACTCATAGCGAGGATCGGTCTTGCGCAGCACAGCGTGACCATAACCGGGAACGACCTAAACACTTCGAAAGGTATAAAGACACGCAGTTGCGGTGAAGACAGCGCAGTGTAGTCTCGCGGGCGTTCACGAGAAAACCGCGTTTCTAGACAATTGAGAGCTCAAAATGCGCCACAGAAGCCTGTTCATGCTAGTATGAGCCATATCAGGTTCATTTGTAACATCTGACTCATCGTCGCAGGTTAAATACGGTCCTCTCTCGTTATAACATCTCCGGATAAGACGCGACTTCCGATTTAAATTTTTCGAAAAGCGGCTCTCTCACCTTTGCTCTAGTGCAGACCAACGCCAGTTCATACGCTTCAAATATAACGCTACTCCATATATAGCGCTCTTAAGTGCAGAGTGAGTCCCGATATAACGCGATCATGGCGCTATTCCGATACCAAACAGAAACTGAGCAGAAGCAAGATGTTGGCTGTGTGTCGTAATCAGACCCAGCCTGCTATGGCTTCGGTCATTGTCATGAACGGCGGACCTCCTCGGCTTCCACCACAAAGGTTTTCCGAATGTTTCAGAACTTATTTCAAAATGTTGAAAAGCGTAGATCATTCGATGCGACACACAATGAGATTGTGCCATGCCTTCACTCAGAACGTAAGGCGCAATCCCATCGTACGGCCCAGTCTGTCTGTTAGATTTTTACATGCGCAGTTGCGGTTTTCGCCGTATTGTTCAGTAGTGAAATGATTTTTTAATTTCTAGTTTTGCCAGCGAATTCTTCATTGTTGCTCCTGCTAAATTCTAGACCAAGCGAAAAATAGGTAGTAAATTTGGAATTTAGTGGATATTCAAACAATGCAGGCTTTTTGTTGGACTACCATGCATAGGCTTAGGTTAAGTTTTTGAATTTACAGTTTTTTCGACTTTCTAGAAACATGTAAAGTTTGATTTGAAAGGTGTCTTACTAGCAAAAAGGAGTGAAAATAGGAAACAGTTTGGTAGGAAAACCGTTCAGATTGAGCTGAAAATAACATGATAAATAAATAAATAAATACTGAATCACATCTTATTAACATTAATGGGAAAAGCCTCCGGAAATTTAGTTGAACTGCACTACACGTCCGGTGACTCTTACGACTTACGACGGTTTTTTCGTAACTACGATTTACGATTTACGAAATTTCAAATTCCATTTACGTACACCCCTGGTAGGTAGCCAGTGGCCCTTCTGACGAAAGGGAACCTGAGTTGGCTATATACCTGGGTAAAAACCACTGACTCAAGCAAAGTCCAGAGAAGTAGTCGTCGTGTTCGCGGCACGCCCTTCCGCACATGCGACAATGATCAGTGGCGGAGCAGCAGCGATGACCATTCGTAAGTTCGATCCGCTCCCCGAAACCATGCGCAGTGGTCTAGCAAACTGTTACAGTTGACTTGCTTGCTATGAAGTAACACAGATGAACTGGTGTCAGCAAATTTAAAACTCCTAACCTACTTTGGCCAAAATGGACAATTTGTTAATTGCATAGAACAGCATACTGACTGGTATCCTTAGCCCTTTTAATTACCATGGTTGATCTGAAGTTTGATTTTAAAGGACCGATCGCCATCAATCGATATTGGTCAACTTATCGATTTTCTGTAGATGACTTTCAAGCGGTCCGAAACTTCAGCCCTGGGGTAATCGTGGTCGCTGAACACGAATCTGGAGTTTGTTTTTGAAGTATTGATCGCTATCAATCGATATTGGTCAAATAATCGTTTTTTGTGGATGTCGTCCAATTTTTCGATTTTTTCTAACTTGCCCCAACCGATGTAGTTAAGATGTTCTTCCTGAGGAAACCATGGCATAGGTGGCAGCTACAATTGATGATGAGAAATTATTACCACTTAACTTAACTACAGGGAAAGCTCTAAAAGATCGCTGGTGAACCGACGAATATGAGGAGGAGAGTATAAGGGAAGACGTGTTGGCGTAGCCAAAGCGCTGGGTATCACCCACAGCTTTATTTGATGAGGAATTTCTCAGAGCTAAGGCATCCTAGAAAAACCAAAATAAAAGTGTAGTTAACATTGCTTCACAAACCTGGTGGTATGCAAGTAATGACTGCGCACGGCATTTTTTTTTGTATTACACGAGTTTCTAAGCATGTGTATTCATAAACCCTAGGTTATCGTGTGCAAAGAGTGAAAATCAGTAAAAGCCTTTCCCCGATGGGCAGAAATGTAACAGCTTATTTTTTGGACCCAAACGCGCTGTTTAAAGGCAAAACGCACACTCCGGTAAAGCGACGAATCTAAAAACAAAAAGAAAACGACGTCGTAGCGATTTCCCGTCCATCCCTCCAACTTCGTACTTGTGAAAGAGACGACCTATGAAATTTATCTATTTTTAAATCTTTGATCTTCATTTCTTTGCCACCTTAGAGAATACATCTTGGTCTATACAGCGTAGAAAAACGTAGTCTAATGTCTTCTTTGGGCTAAATGAGGAATAACACCACGTAGGAGGGGCTGCGACGCGGCTGCAAAGCTACTCACTCGCTCCGAAGACTTTTATCACGTCAGGAGAGGCTGCTAATGAATAATACTGCTCTACGATGATCTGCAATGCATTTACAAATAGTGTCTAGAACTGCACCAAGTTTGGTGTATTCCTACCGTTTCTACACGACTACGGTTTTCTACGACTGTTGCATTCCTTATGGGCCACTCTGTTTTGGTGATATACGAAATCATATACCGCCATCAGCGAAGCCTTTCAAAGACCACTCCAAAGGAGAGAGTGCACTGCTGCAAAACGACTTTCTATAGAACCGCAAAGCAATAAGTAAGCACATGCGAACCTGTCCACTCTTCAGGTGCTTCCACACCCAATCCTTAAGCTGCTCCTCAGTGTAGTTGAATCCGAGCTCGCTGACGATTTTGTTCAGGAACACTAGCACCTGAAGCGATTCTTCAATTAGATGTCTGCATTGAAGAAGAGAAAGCACCGAAATCAATTACCTCTTGATTTGCGAGACCATGCAGCGGGCCGGCAAGACCTGCCATGGCAGCGGAGAAAGAGAGGTAAGGATCGGAAAGCGCAGATCCAACTAGGTGAGAAGTATGGGCGGAGACATTGCCACCCTCGTGATCAGAGTGGATGACCAGGTACAGGCGCATCAATTCGCAGAACAGAGGGTCGTCGTAGCCCAGCATAGAACAGAAGTTGGCGGACCTGTAGAAGAGCCCCTACTCATTATTTAAACTCTGCGTGGTATACAATCTCAACACGTACCAATCCTTCTTCGGATCAATCACACCGACAGCTGACCCGTCGCGGTAGAGGTTGCGATAGATTATGGCCGCCACAGTTGGCAGTTTGGCAAGCAGATCCATTGAGTCCTGGACAATTGAAATAAGTTACTGAAATGCTTTAAGAGCGAACCCCGCCAGCACGCCGAAGAACAATTAGAACCTTCTTCACGGAATTGTACCGTGTTCTGCGTCAAAAGCCTTTCAGCGAAGAACTGCTGATAGAATGTATTGCCTAGGCTTTGGACTTTTACTTCGCAAAAGTCCAGGGCTAAAGACAAAAACCTACTAAAAAACTAAACGTTCCACTCGAAATTGAGGTCAACGTGGCACTGAAAATTCGGCGCAGATCAAAAAAGCTATGCGCCGCGCATTCTACTTTTTCACTATATCGTAATGAGGCTTGGGTGAGTATTCAACCAGCTCAGTGGGTTGTGGGCCAAATGGTTGTCCAACTGGCGCTCAAGAAATCCCAGCAGGGTTGCAGTGTGCCCCACTTCTCAACAGACGATCACAATAGCGGGATGCTCAGTGCGAAAACCGTGCATCTCTCGCTTTCTAAAACTCGAATCCTCCACGCATGTAGCACCTGTATGGAAAAAAGAGAGAAGCCATAAAGGTCGGCATACACCAATGCCCTTCTGGGTGCGATCTCTACCCTCAACGGAAAATGTCCGAGTAACATGAACATGTATTCGGCTTACGCAATGACTTGCGGTGACTTGATAAACTAGCTAGTGAAGCATCCTTCACAGTCAAGTCCGGCACCTCTTCAACGAACCAAAAGGGGTGAAAAGCTTGGTTAGCTTGGTCGGCAATAGATTACCTCGCCGTGTTTGACGTCCTTAAGAACCCGAAACTCCGAAACAGGACGAACGCTAGTAAGGTCCTATCAGAGCTCAACATAGGTCTAGGGCGATGTTCCCAATCTTCAAGGGCCTACCGTGATGAACACTCTCCATTCCAAAATATTTCTCGGATTTCTTAGAGGTCGTTAAGGGAAATAAACCATATCAGGGATATCAGGGAAATATCGTAAAGTATATCAGGGAAATAAAAATAATAAAAAAATAAGGAACTCGTACCATATCAGGGAAATAAACCGTAAAGCAATCGTTAGAATCCCGCAATATGTCGGGTGACAACAGCTAATCAATTTTTACTCCATCTACGATGTTTCCAAAAAAGCACGAAAAATATGAGTTACTCTACCAACCTCATATGCGTACTCCCAGTAACTCGATTTGGGAACACCACGAGCATATGCAGCAGCGAATTTGCTCTCGTTGTTCAAAGCAGCAATGGCAGCCACAAACTGAGCCATTGGGTGCAAGTTGTCCGGGAAGTTGTCCAGCATACGGGCAACATGAGCCGGAAGATCAGCGCGCGCGTTCCATTCCTTGCTGATGGCCGAGGTCTAAAAATGCGTCTTTTCAGGGTTCACAATGATTACCACGAAACAAAAATGCCTCTAGGTGATACCTGTTTATTAGTTGGAATGTCACCAGTACAGAGAAGCCACCATATTCCTTCGGGAATGGGCTCCTCACCACCGGGTGCCTTCGGCAGCATCTTCTGGCACTCAGGAATTGAGTATCCGCGGAACCTAATTCCTTCGTCAGGGTCGAGCACAGAGGTCTCAGTGACCATACCCTTCATTGAGCGCATTCCACCATAAATCTGGGAAATATGTATTTCAGGACTAGAGCAGCGAAGTTGAACGACTGCCAAGAAAGGCTGAAGAGGTAAGCAAGCGTCCTTACCATGTCGATGCTGATGTTCTGAACGACGGTCGCCCCATGCTGCGCCCGAAACTCCTTCACCTTAGCATTGTGCGCAGGGATTTTCTTCGCAAGCACTTCCTTAAGGTTTGTTGACTGATCCGCCTGAGTCGCGAAGGATACGGTTGAGCATGCCGGAGTCACGGACACCTGAAATGATTACCCTTTTGACTACAGACGTGATTGGAGGAGTAGTGACAGTCACCGCCCAGAATGAAGAATTGCACTCCGCTAGGTATCGAGTATGTTTCCAACACTTTTGTAAGAAAAAAGCCCCTGAGCACAGAGACGGCACTAACAAGGAGAGCCTTCAAACTGGCAGTGAGCTTTTGCGATGCAATTTTTATAGGATGTAGGGTCCCGTGTGGAGAGTCCAAACCGCAGTTTTTTTTTTTCGGAATGCTCTTCTGTGGTCGGGAAAAACGTGTGGACGCGTGAGCGCGAAGTTCATGACGCCCTGCTGCCACCGATCCCAATGTGGTCGGGTTGCATAAACTTCGTGGATTCGATTCTCCCTTGCACCGGTGTTTTTGCAATTTGCGATTTATCGTCAGTGGGACCCTTTATGCCCATTTTCCAACACATCTTTTTTAAAACAAAAAAAAAAACACGGCAACAAATGTCGTTTACGTTCATTGTGCTCTTTGGAAGTGGAGAGGTGAGAATTTCTGACTTCCAGGTTGCGCAAGTAAAAAACTGATGCCAGATTCGTGATCAGCACCCTAAATAACCCCCACGCACAAAGTTTGGGCGAAATTTGTGCATCCGCCCTCACCACCCTCACTTATTCACACCTTCTCTAACCTGTCATAAGAAGATGGGAAATCCAGAAACCGATGTCAGACTCATGATCAGCACTCCAAGTAACACTCGTAACCGAAGTATGACTATTTCTTTCGACCTCGATAGTACAGTGCATGGGCCCCTTTTGACTTTTGAATAGTCAAACTGTTTCAAGATGAAAAGGTGTTGTAGATAGCAAATTCTATTATATTCCTTAATGGATGGTGTCAAAAACGTAGTAACCAACTGGTAAGAATAGCTTATGATGAACCAACCTTCTTCAACAATGGAGGATTGCAAAAAAGCATGTAAGCGAAATACACGGCTCACAAACATCTACGCTGCTATCTTCCACCCGTCCAAAAAAAGGACGTAGTAGCACCGATATTTTACTTTCTGTGTAGCCCTCCACTCCGTATTCAATTGGTTTCCACCTCGAATGGCTTAGCACCTCAATCACCGCCCTTGTTTGACCATGAAGCGCCAGGTGCAAAACCCACTATAGGCCCAGGCTCGAGTGAGGGTGTGTGCGTGGGGGTTATTTGGGGTGCTGATCACGAATCTGGCATCAGTTTTTTACTTGCTTAACCTGGAAGTCAGAAATTCTCACCTCTCCACTTTCAAAGAGCACAATGAACGTAAACGACATTTGTTGCCGTGTTTTTTGTTTTAAAAAATGTGTTGGAAAATGGGCATAAAGGGTCCCACTGACGATAAATCGCAAAAAACACCGGTGCAAGGGAGAATCGAACCCACGACCATGCTTGTCTGAAGGTGTAACACTATCACTACGCCAGCCGATCACATTGGGCCGGATGACAGCAGGGCGTCGTGAACTCGCGCTCACGTGTTCACACGCTTTTTTCGACCAAGAAGAGCATTCCGAAAAAAGTAACTATGATTTTGGACTCCCCACACGGGACCCTAAACCCTGTAAAAATTCCACCACAAAAGCTCACCGCCACTATGGAGGCTCTCCTTGTCAGACGACGTGAAAGGCATGCAGCGCGGTACGCACCTATTCCATTGACATTTCCTACCACGCCTTCAGAGGACTTTCTTACAGCGAGTCGACTGAGTGATTTTTTAAGGGCAGGCCTCGGTCTCCAAGCACGCCCAAATAGGGAAGTCCATTGGGTTGAGGTTGGGCTATACGAAGGCCATTGTTCTGAGCTGATAAAGTCAGAAAGCTCGTCGCAGCAACACTCGTGCATAATCTCCCATTTATGAGCAGGTGCCGAATCCTGCCGTAAGATGAGCGGCTTGGCAGTGAAGATCTTGCTGCTACGGAAAAAAATCTTTTCAAAACATCTTCCAAGCAGATTTTGGAGTCCGTTTCCTCTTCCTTTTTGACGAACAACAACAGAGATTTCAAGGCTTATGCTCTGGCTAACCTCTGCTGCAGGCTAGAGACGGCGAAATAGTGCGCATCGGTAGGAGGCGCACACTCTGCGTCTCTTACCAGCGCGCGCTATTTCGCAAGGCCTTGAGCGATTCTAACTTAATATAACGCGCTTATAAGGCATTTCCGCAAAAAACGACTATGATATTCGTTCTTCCCATGGCAGATTACCCCTAGTAGACCTAGTTTGAACAAGATTTAGTGCGGTACAAAAAGTACACTAGTGCCCTACATCCTGTAAAAATTACATCGCAAAGGCTCACCGCCAGTTTGGAGGCTCTCCTTGTAAGACCGCCAAAACTACATCGCTGATTAACCAGTGCTGAATTACAAACGATTCACATCATCTACGCCACATGTTCACAATTCTGTCTGCTCGCAGTCAAGGGAATGTGTACCACCGTCAAGTAAAAATCTACACTGTATAAGTTTCTTGCTGCACGGCCTTCAATTGAAAACAGCGCTTTATAGATTTGCGTGCATACTGTCAGCGGGAAAGTGTCATAACAAAAAAGGTTCGTCTAATTTTTCCGCTTTCAATTTACTTTATTACTGAAAAATAGCACAGAATATTGCCTTTTGACAATGCTTCTAGCGCATACAGAAGAGCGCACTTGAAGAACGACACATGTCCTAAGCTGTCGTCCCAGTACGGTAGCAGCTGAACATTGCAGGGACACTTCTAGGAAAAGGGACGATCTTGAAGGTGTCATTAACACTGGCACGATGCATGAATATGAACTGACTACAGAGAACCTTCCCAAACAACACTCTAGTCGGTAATCAGGACAATCTATCCTGGATAACAAGCAACCGCTGTCGAAGAAGCGTAAACAGAAGCTACTCAGACAGCCTCCTCGAAAACACAGCACCACCTGTTCGTATAGGAACAACACAACCATTCGTTAATAGTACGTATTGCCTTCAACAAATACTTCAAGCACGTGACTGATTGACCAGCTTGGTACTCTTCGAATTGAACAACTCTGAAGTTATCATCGTAGCACGTTCCATTCTGCGCACGATAAAATCCTAAACCCGCTGGGCATACATCGCAATCACTAGATCGAGTTTAGGTTACACTCAGCTATGCTTCATATTCCACCCATGCATCCACACCCACACCACTTACCCATTCACTCACACACACAAACAACACACTACAGGAAGGAAGATAAAAGCCCAACCTGTTCATTCACAATCTCCTTAAGTCACTACACAATAACTACTATGTCTAAAGAAACGAGGCGTGAAAATCAGTGGCTTTGCCTTCAATAGCCTAAACACCTATGCTATATTGTGCTGGCTAATAAGCATGAAAGCATAAGAGTGGGAGAAACCGACAGCATAACAGCTGCTGGCTGGTTGAGATTGTAAGCACTGCCGAAGAAACGAAGGACGAAAAAGAATAAAGAACGGCGTTAGTCAATATCTGATTGGGATGCGCCACGCATTCTACTTCTACGTGTCTTGGAGTCTTGGAGACTAATCGAAGATGTATTTGGACTATTCCATGAATTGTCAGTGCTTTATCGTTCCCAGACAACTATCTGTACCTGTATCTAAAGCAACATCAGATAGACAGTCCCCCTCGTTACAACGCGTTTGAGGGGACCGGAGAAAATCCGCGTTATAACGGGAGTCGCGTCCTAACCGGAGCTCACCTTTTTTTACCGTTTTACACGTAGATTCATATAAAATCGCATGCAATAAACAAATATTTATAAAAAATAAAATATGACTATAGTAATGAAAAATGTGATCATGAAGAGAGTGTGAAGGCAACGAAAGTTCTTAGATTATTAATGAGGCCCTGTCCTCAGATATTCTCCGTTATATGCATAAGTATAACAGATATGTGCGAGGAATAAAGAGCACCAGAAGTTAGAAGTGATCAACAACAAAGCTGTGTAACCTGATGCTACAAGTTCTTTTGCCGCCATCAAAACTCTCGCGCCCGGCGGGACACGGACCCGCTCTCTCTACGTTCCAGGCACGACGCTTGCCCACTACGCTGTCAGCGCTGTTAAATCGCACGCCACATTCGCGATTCTCGTTGCAGTGGCCTCTCAGCACTCTCCCAGAATATCGGGATGTTGCGTATGATCAAAAAACGCTGTTTCTGTAATCCTGTCTGGAAAGCAGAGGGTGCATGTACAGGTCCTACATGGCGCGAGAGTTCTGATCGCAACAAAACATGTGGCAGCGTTTATTCTCTATAATAGCTGCTCTATGCTTAATAAAACAAATCTGTAGGATATTGTTTTGAATAATCTCATAAACTGAGGTTTAATCCACATCTTTTGTCGTTTCTGATAGAGGAAACCCTGTAAATTACGGTAGCTTCTAACGACTACCGGGGATCTTACACTGTGCACAACATATTGCTGAGCATGAGCACTTTTGTGAGCCGCGCACGCATGAAAAACACCACGCATGATATATATATATATATATATATATAAAGGACAGCGTTACTCAATCCCTTCTGGGGTGCGCCAGCGCATTCTACTTTTACGGGATGTCGTGGAGGCGACATGACATGTGAATTTGGCCATACAATGACTTGCGGTGGCCAGCCGATGAACAAGTCAGCGCTTTATCCTTCCCAGACAAGTCTGGTACCAATTCACCGACCCC
>CANAIB010000230.1:0-14799 GCA_947359475.1 Heligmosomoides polygyrus bakeri
CACGTCACGCCTAGGCTCTTAGCCAGCATAGGTTACCTCTGGGACCTATTATACACTGATGATTTCAACATTTCACTGCTGCCAAACGGATATCTCCTCCTGAACACGCGGATCGGCCAAATCGTAGCAGATAAATCCTTTTGCCAAGACCAAGAAAACAGGGTTGTTTTCTATAAATCCGGCACGGCTGCAAATCCAACCAATCACACACAACTTGTGGCCACGTCGAGAGATTTTGACCGAATGAATCCATCGGCATAGTGGACGGCTCTAACGAACACGACGACGAAAGATGTTTAGCGGATTTCACCAACTCAATCACCTACGAAGAAAGGGAGCAACGATACTCAGTGAAACTACCTTTTAAGACAACTCCTTCAGAACTACCATCTAATCGAGATCTTGCCTTCTCAAGATTTGCTTCGAATGTAAGGATGCCGCAAAGAAATTCCACATGTATGAAGAAGTATCACGAAGTTATCGAGATCAACTGAAAAAGGGAATTATAGAACAAGTCAAAAACGAAGATGAATCTCGAGCTTGAGTACATTATCTTCCCCATCGGGGTGTCATCTCTGAGTCAAAAAAAAACACGAAAAAGCCAGATGTGTCTTTGATGGCTCAGCGAAGAAAAAAGGTCTTCCAAGCCTCAACAATCTACTTCATAAAGGATCAAGCCTTCTTCCCGACCCACATAGTATCCGAACCATGCTGGTTTTCATCTCTGTTATCATTTTTTGCCTCGCCCAACTCGAGATTCGAGCCAGTCCCGATCTGCGCAATCAACTCGGATGAGTTGGCATGTCAACAGACAAATCTGTATCGTGTACGTACAAGGATAACCAATTCAGCGTTATCGGAAGAAACCATCAACCCTATTTTTCTATCTCACGAAGGCTTCACCACTACTCTCTTCGTACAACATATTCACCAGAAAAACCATCACTATGGAACAGAACAGACTTTAATTGAACTCCGTAAGTCCGCATGGATTCCCAAAAGAAGGACTACGGTGAAGCGTACTATCAACAAGCTATGCTTCCTTTGTAAAAAACTAAAAGCGCGATTATACAAGCTCCCAGACTTCCCGACCCTTCCAACTGTTCCCGTCAACAAATCCAACTACCCCTTTGAAAATACCGGCATGGACGTCACGGGACGACTTGGATACAGAAATGATGTAGAGAACATTCAGAAATGCTGGATAATACTTTGGACTTGTTTGAACTGTCGCACGATTACTACAGATGTCCTTCAAAGCCTTTTATCCAAGAAGTTTCTTTAAAGCCTTCGTCGTTTCTCCTCAACCAATGGATGTCCAAAGCTGATCATAAGTGACAGCGCTCCAACATTCAAAGCCTTTTTGAAAACCTAAATGGAAGAAAATCCTCCATCCGAAGGCCAGTTTAAGAACGAGAATCGTGAGAAGAAGAATGAAAACCACCATCACATGATCACACGTGCAAAGGTCAAGCAGCAACGTCATCAAGAACAATCGTCAGATTCCCGCGATGATTACCATCAAGAAGACTAAGACGATCTAACAGTAAATCGTATTGCGTGTCGATTGGAATAAGTTTGTTGTTCTCCCGATAGTTTGTTGTGTAATTGAAATCGAGTCTTTCTCATCCTCTTGCCACGGGAGTATCATGGATGATGGGCAAGTCAAAACAACTGCTCTAATATAAACTCATATCATCCAAGCGGTATATAAACACGAAGGGTGAGGGTGTCTCAATTTATTTTCTCCATTTCTTCCTCTCCCGGAGAACTGCAATAAAGCTACTAAGAGGCGGCTGTTATCCAGCACACAAATCAGGATTGTAAAGTCGTCCTAGAGCTGGACATGTGACTAATCACATATCCATCCATTTCATCCATTCTCGCTCCATATACAAGTACTTTGTTACTTATTTTAGCCCCTCTTAGGAAGAAAGCATGTCAACGAGGTACCGATCCAACTCCCTTGTCCTTTCAGGTCTTTCATTTGTACAACTGCGCGACAAGACGCTTGTCGGTCTTCCGACACGGGATCACCAACGTCGTCTCCATCTTCGCCGTAATTATTGAGGTAAGTAAGCCCATTCTCAGCCAGAAGTCCCTCAGTTCCGCTGAATTCGCTTCAGATACTCCTACCGGTGATGTTCGTCTACACGCCGGTCAGTCAGTACTTCATGGACACACACGCTCCGCCTCCACACGTGTGGGCCATTGCGCCATTGGTCGGCCTGTATCTGCTCGCCTACAACGAGGGTCGGAAGTACCTCATCAGGAACTACCCGAAGAGCAAATTCATCAAGCTTGTCAAGTGGTAGATCCCAACTCGATTGCCGTCGTATGCGAACACGATTCGCTGGGTCCCAATGTCCCAACACACATACAGATGTCATGACCGATGGGCGGAGCTTCAGCAAAGGCTTTCCAAATCGTGAATGGTAAACTGTATTGGGATATTTGTTCTGAGGAAAGCACCTCTTCGCAGGTGGCCTATCTTAGAATACTCTTAACATTGGTGGGGTATGGAGCCAGGCACATTATTGGAAGAATCCGAGCAAAAAAGAAATTTTATTGCTGCAGCATTTCTGCCCTTCCTGGCCCAAACTCTCTTCAATCATGTCTTCTCTTCAGGAGGTTGATCAGTCCTTGATGTTCTCGACAGACAGACCTTCTGTCCCGCCATCACAGGTTTACATTGCATAGTTGACTGTATTACAAAGAAAATGAGACAGCAACAAGCGCTCTCATTAAGAAGTGCATCATGTACCAAACATGGGCATGGCCAGTTCAACCACGGACCCAAAACACATATGGCCCAGAAGCCCACGGTCCCTTTCCAAAGCTTCGTCCGTAAGTGATCTACCATCTAACTTGAACCTCCGTCCTCTGTTCACTAGTGGTAAATAATGCAACTCCCCCTCCATTTCCTCACCCGCCGGCGGGCGTCATTTGTGTGGCAATTGTAGAAATTGGTTTTAAAATATGAACATTCTTTCTTACAAGGAGTTCGTAGTACATCTACAGGTGCCATTTCCGGCACATACATATATGCGCTACAGAGGAATAACTACTGAAGGGTCTGTAGTCATGTGATCTGCACAGTGCCTTCACCTTTCTTGTAAATGTGGTGCGTAATGTAACGCGTCCCACCGCTTGCTCCGCCCGTCGAGCAGAATTCGCCGTCGTTCGCATCCAGTTCTGTGACCGTACTACTCGGTTTGAATAAGAAAAGTTTCTATTACTACTCGGTTTGAATAAGAAAAGGTTCGATTCTATATGCATTGTTTACGGCGCACTCCAAAGGCAAGCTGGACAGGCTAGGAGCATTTCCTAAGTAGAACGGCTGGAAATTTCTATAAAACTCCCCAAACGGTCACTCTACAGGCTCTCGCGCCCACTCGACCTCACTCTGCGAGTGATCGCGGGCACTCGATTGATAGGTTCGATTCTATATGCATTGTTCACGGCGCACTCCAAAGACAAGCTGGACAGTCTTAAGGCAATTTCTGAGTAGGGCGGCTGGGAATTTCGATAAAACTCCCCAAACTGTCACTCTACAGGCTCTCGCGCCCACTCGATTGATTATGTCTGGCCTATATGCATTGTTCAACTCTACTGATTTATATGTCGTAAGATAGAGCTCGGCCTTCTGAGCTCAAATATATGTTTCTTTTTACAAGTGCTTGAGTTTAGAGAAAGTTATATAAAAAAGCCGCTTTGGAACACTCCAAAGCGGCTTTTTCGGGAATTGACCTAAAGACATGCGCGGTACTGTACTTTCGCCAAACTGGTAGCAATAGGCTTCACGTAAAAAACCAAAATTCGCTTGAAATAGCAGCGTACGGTCGCCGTTCCTCTGCGACTAATCAGCGACTGAGCATGTGTAGATGCCGTACATGAGCCAGAAGCGGCTCTCACTCCACTCACTTGCCAGTTCACTTTGTTTTCTCGTCTCATATCTATTCAGAGCATATGTGATCGTTTCTCTGTTTCCTTTCCACTGTACACTGAGGCTCATGCTTGATTTGCCGCCGACATCGATCATTCTCGCTGCTTAATCGATATCGCGACGCGCGGCGACACAAGCATGAACCCCTCCTGCGACATCATCATGACCACCCGCCGTTGCACTGGTCTCATCGTGCCCCCATGTATATATCGTCAGCCGGTCACAAAGGCTGCCCCACCCCTTGTTTGTGCCAGTTGTTCATTTTTTTTCTGTTCAGTTGCTGCTCCATTCGGGATTGTTGCGCTTCATTTGCTCAACGCGACTGAGCGGAGCGTATTTGCTCGGTATTCACTAGTCTCTCTTGCTGCATTTATGGATATTAGATAAATTTTTATTGTTATAAATTCTTTTCTCTTTGGTTCACACAGCTATCACAATTCAGACGAACTAGAGAACGTTTGAAAGTGGCAGAAGTTCGAGATAGAGCAGTCACCAGAGTACGAAGCTCAGAAGTAGGAGTCGAAGTCATCAGCCTAGCAAGAGAACAATCACCAGAATTATGCACTTTGAGTGAGTCTGATGAGGTTACCGTAACAAGTGCAGGTGATATGAGTTGGGCGTAGTACACCCTCCAGTGGCCGAGCACTGCGACTACCAAAGCCGATATCGATTGGACAGTGGAGCGAATATTGATGGCTTCTTCGTCGACGCGACGTGAATCAAGTATAAAACCATATAAATATTATAGAAATATGTACATAAAGAGCAGGTAAGCCAGTGAGACGTCTGGAGGACCCGAGTTCAACCGCTACTACACCACCAGTCGCTAGAGCAACTTCTTGTCATTGATTCCGAGCGCTTTGAGCCGCTACACCTCCTCTTTCAGTCCCTTCAGATTCGCCTCAGTCGACTCTGCAAACGGATCTTCAGTGAAGAAACAAATTCGTCCAATACACCCTGGCCACGCCCCTGAATGGGCAGTTTGAACACCTCTCGAACCTACAAACCACATAGGGACTGAAATGCACTCACCTTCCGCAGAAACAAGTAACGGAGTCTCCGGCGGAAATGGGAGAGGTGTTCTGGAGGAGAGCAGATGACCGAGGAAACGATCGAACTCCATGAACGACAGGCTGTCGTGCAGCGTCTCCAGGGACCGAAGCGGTGGCCAGAACCGCTTGATTTCTGAAGATAACTCTCGTTGGCTAGAACAGGGGCAGAAAAACTCCAAAGCAGTCTCGACCTCCGACGGAAATGTCGTCTTCAGCCTTGTATGTCTGAAGACGCGGCGCACTGGATGATCTCGCGATCACCGCCGTCGACATCACCGCTGGTCCGGGAATGTCTGAAAGCGGTTACCGATTAGTGAAACACTGACTGCCACCTTATGAGCTGAATAAACTGCGAACTGACGAAAACGATGTGAAAATATGATGCGGTCGAGCTGAGCAATGCACATGGGACACGTTCCGCATGCAATACCACTTCCACACTCAAAAATCGACTCGGCCCGACTTGCTATCCAAGCTAATCAATACCTGGATCCCAGGGAAGCCGTATGTATAGCTCACTCCTTGACGCGCTTTCCCGCTAGAAAGAATTATCCTTTGGAGGGTTTCCCTACAACTCGGGGCGAAAGCCATCGGAGAACAACTTTCTAGCGTAATTGAATTCGTTTTGCACGTAATCGCAATTGAGCTAGTTCTAGTTACTTACTAATACGATTAGACACAACTCATTTCGTTTTCTAGATAAGTAGGTCCACCCCGTATTTCTTCCAAGCCTGGCATTTTTACCCTACCCAAAGCAGGCGTTTTAACAGGCGTTAATGTTTTTACCTAAGAGATTTTGGGGTAAACCCCCGGATTTTGTAGAGGAAGAACAAGATGGAGCCCTTTCTAGACTTACACACATCTTAATGCTACGCGTGTCGCGCACTTCAATTGAGTCATCAAATCAACAGCCCAAATAAAAAAAAATCAAAGTAGAAAAGATCCTCTGCTACTACCGTGTTTCAAATGTTCCGCATCGGCGATATGAAAGTCAATAGACCCTTAGAATATAGCACAAGCGCCGAGTTTATAGGCAGTTTCTACCATAGGCGAACCAGAAACGCATCTATCCTAGTCATAGAGGGGCTCCGCTAGAAAAGCGAACCAGACCAAAGCAGGACACCCTCCTGACTCTCATTTCTAGAAGAAAGTCCACTCATAGGCTGGCTCACGTGTAAGACTTTTGGACAACGACGACGGAATTATAAGAGCTCTTTTACAATGGCATGGCTCAGTGTGTTGCCCTTGTAAAGGAGCTAACTTTCATCGTTGTTGTCCAAAAGACTGGATGAAGTGCTCTCTCCTCCCCATTCCCCTTTTCCCACTGGAAATGGTTCCCCAGAAACCTAAGAATACGATCAAATATTAAAGAAAAAACAATCAACAGGCTGCTCACAAGTTTTGCGCCGACTCTTGTCCTCGTGTTCACCACCGCATTTGCCCAGCAGCACGTTCGTGCTGATCAGCCGATTCTGCACCTCCGAGCCTCCTGGAGAAGATGGTGATTAGACGTGATTTGAGAAGAGAGGTGAGGAAAGAAGAAAAAAGAAGTGGGTGGGAGGATGACATCATCAGATAGTCCACGCATGCATCCTTTTCTATGGTATTAGGAACTCCCCTTTCATGTGCCACCTCATCGCGGTGAAGGGGTGAACATCACTTTGTGATGGCTAACGGCATAAACGGTCACGCAGTACGCGACGCTTTGTCGTGTAGGGGCGGCTCTCCTGTATCCCTGGCCAGGAACATGTGAGTAACCAGACCACCGCTATGGCTCAAACAAATAAACCCGTGCCCCAGTCCTCCGCGCGCCGGAGATGGACTTCTACGACGTCGGTTGCATCCACCTCCGGCGAGGTTCCATCTAATCTCGGAGTTAAACTATCAGGACGTCATTGGAAACGGACTACCGGAAACTCCATCCCACCACGACACGGAAACTGCCTACTCGTCTGCACTTATAACTGTCGTTCGATCGCATCTGAGCAGGATCTTCGTACACTGCTTTACAGAAGCCGCAACATCAAATACGACGTTATCGCCCTGCAGAAAACGAAAGGCAGAACGGAAACCATAAGAAGGACCGACCACAACGAGCTTCTCATTATCGGAGCAAAGGTGGACAGAAAGAATATTGGCAGAGTTGGATTTCTCGTCAATTCGACAGTGCACCACCTAGTAGACTCTTACAAGATCATCAGTCCGCGAGTAGCTGTTTTTCGTCTGGAAACCAAAGATCAAGGAACCATCTCCATCATAAATGGATATGCTCCAACATCTGCGGCCACAGATGAAGAAAAGGAGGAATTCTATAAGCTATTCGGAGGCACTGTCAACGACGAGAAGAGCTACTACAAAGTTGTCGTTGGTGACTTTAACGCTAACGTCCTAGCCTCCATTCGTCGGTGCAAATGACCACGACGAATGGAGGCTAGGACCACATGGAACATCCTCCAGGAACGAAAACGGAGAGCGCCTGATAGACTTCCTAACCGCATACCGTCTCTTCCATGGAAATTCTATGTCCAAGAAGCTTTCAAACCGGCGATGGACCTGGGAAAGCCCAAATGCAGAAATAAGTTCGGAGATCGACCATGTTCTTAAAACAGACGCTGGAGTCTGTTCGACGTCTCCGTGCTGCCTTCATTTGACACCGGCTCGGATCACCGTCTTGTCCGTGCGAAGCTGACTCTCAAAAAGAGGATGTTCAAGCGTGACACTCATAAACCGGCACCGGTGAGGATCCCCACATTCATGTCTGAGGAGTTTGAATATGCAAAAAGTCGTATGGTTGGAATCTTCTTGGAGGCCCATCGGAAGACTACGACCTTCTCTCCAAAGGACTGTTGAAATGTGCTAGCAGCTCTTGCGGAGCCACATCACCGTCTGCTTCAAGACTCAACGCACATGCGATTAAACTCTTGGAGCAAAGAAGAGCTGTTAAACTGGATCCTAATGCTTCCCATCTGGAAAAAGTCACCATCTCGAAGGCCTGTCGAATTGCAGTGAAGGAGCCCATTCAAGCGTACAGAAGATTGAAGCTGTTAGAAGCCGCCGCGAAAGATTCAAGCATAAAGCGCTGCAAACGAGATCTCTGCGATCAGCAGGCAATAATGCCAGCCCTTGTGGATAAGGATGGAACAACGCAAACGTCTCGAAGAACGATGGAGGCCATCGTTCAAGAATTCTACACAGATCTGTTCCGTTCTTCCATCACTGTCCCGAAATGCTTGATGCCACCAGCTGAGGAAGTACCTCCCATTCTGGAATCAGAAGTTGCTCATGCCATCAGAAGGATGAAGCCGGGCACTGCTCCCGGACCGGACGGCATTTCTGCTGATCTCCTTCGTGCGGGTGGCAGTGCCCTCTGCTCACTTCTTGCCAAGCATTTCAACCACTACCTTCGACTTGGTAGGATTCCGGACTCATGGAAGGAGTCGAAAACAGTTTTAATCTTCAAAAAAGGTCAGCAGGAGGATATCAGCAACTATCGACCCATCAGACTTCTCTCGGTTGTATACAAGATCTTCACCAAGATACTGCTTAACCGCATGGAGCGTTGCTTGGATGAATATCAGCCAGTGGAGCAAGCAGGGTTTCGCAAGGATTTCTCCTGCATGGACCATATTCAGACTGTCTCACAGCTCATCGAGAGGAGCCGCGAATACCACCTCCCACTTGTCCCCGTCTTCGTGGATTACCGGAAAGCGTTCGACTCTGTGGAAATCAACGCCGTTTTGAACGCACTTGTGCACGCTGGTACACCATCGCCCTATATTCGACTTCTCGACGAATGCTTTTCGAACACATCGACTACCATCCAGCTGTTCGATCAAAAGCTTAAAATTCCTATCGGGAAAGGAGTACGGCAGGAAGACACGATTTCTCCCAAGCTATTCACAGTGGCACTCCAGGATGCCATGAAAGACTTGACCTGGGACGATAAAGGCTATCTTGTCGACGGTAAACGGATCAGCAACCTTCGCTTCGCCGACGATATTGTTCTCATCTCTACCAGCACGGCAGAAGTCGAGGAAATGCTGAACGAGCTCAATGTGATTGTCTCAATTGCATTTTCTTTCACTGCCGTGTTTCTTCATCTCAATCAGAAACTCTAAAGCTGCAAGCCTATTTTGCGGATTCCATAATTACAGTAGGACAACCGAAGGCGGATGTAAGAGTGGAGCTAGGCCCATTGTCACGGAACTAACAGCGATCGGAAGTGTCTGCAGATTTCTATGAAACCGTCACTCTATACCCACTCCTTAAAAGTTCCCTCACTGCCTCACTTACATCCCTAACATCCCTGAATTCGTCTCCGATTTGTTCGATGGTAGGAAACGGGGATAATCGCGTACAGTGATTGAAAAATGACATTCCTTGTTGCCCCAAGCGGACACTGGTACGGTGACAGCAAATTCTGGGGCCGGATTCATCAATGCTTATACCCGCAGGTATGCGAGGTAGGGGTAGACCTAACCACGACGAGGCATTCATGATAAACTTTACCCGCCACATCGTGGGGATTTCAGAGGGTAGACAATACTCGACGATCGTCTTAGGTATAACCGCATACCCGCGAGGATTCCGTGCCCCATTCACAAAATGGCGCTCCAGTGAGATTAGCTGTTCTCGCGAGGGTCTCAAAGCCCCCACACACTTCTGCGGCCTATGGGGCCTGTTCATACTTCGCGACAAGAGCGACTCGTCGTCCGTGCAAAACATGCATATCGATTAAAACCGAGCACGCGCCGCCGAAAAGTATTCATACTTGGGTGCCGTCGCTCTCGCTCCAGTCGCTGCTGTCGCCAGTCCATACTTCCGCGCGCTGTGCACGCCACGCGAGCTGCGTTCTCGTCGCCCGCCCGTGCAAAACATGCAGATCGATCATGCGCCGCCGAAAAGTGTCCATACTCGAGCGACGGCGCTGTCGCTCCAGTCGCTCTAGTCGGAACACCACTTACATGCTCCAATCCGAAGACGAAGTGGCAACCGATTTCGTACCACACCAGTACTGGATAACGTGTACGGTACACTGGATTCAACTGGTCAACTCACGCGCGCTGTCAGTGCTGGCCTCTTCGTGTCTAGTGGGTTATGGGGTATTAGCGAGGTCTGCAGGCAAACCTGGAAGCCTAGCCTTGGCCCCTGTCAGTGTTATCGACAGCTTTATCTGTGCACAACCATTCCTGGTCGACCGGCTCACATAGGATAGACGTCCGATGACTCATGACTCGCTCGCATCGCAGAAGCTATCTAGAAGTCGTAGCAGACTTCGCGCTTAGTTATCAGTTAAGCGATAACCATAGGTCACAAGCGGTGTGTACCACTGTTAGGAACAAGGTTCTTGAGGGTTAGGCAGTCTTATGTATGTTGTGCAATGTTGCGCAATATTGCTCTGCTCGATCGATAATCTATGTACTCGTTCAGTTGAGATCCTAGTCGATTCTGGGGCCGGATTCATCGACAATGAAACCCGTGGGTTTGCGGGGTATAAGAGGTAGAGATAAGATAAGAGTTAGGTAGAAATAAGGCAAGAGTCAGAGACGCAGGCTTCATCGTGGGTATCTCTATCTCCTATACCCGTGGGTTAGTCGTTGATGAATCCGGCCGAGCGGTGTGGGCAGGGGCGTGGGAGCGCGCCCAGTCCACCAACCGCAGCTTTGGTTGGGCTCAGGACCCATTCTGTCTATAAAGGCCGCCCGGTATGAGTCAGTCGGCATTCTTGCAGTCGTGCGTTCTCCTGAGCGTCACGTATTTGACCTTCTAAGGACTAGCTATCCCTCGGACCGACAGAGTCCCCATTTCTGGTTGAGACCAAGCAAAAGGGCGGAATCTGGGAATACGTAGAGGCAAACTTCCCGGCAACCTAGTGTGAAAGGGTAAAGCTAGCGCATCTTTAGTTTAGCGTTGGCTAACAAAATAAACGGCTCGGAGGTGCGCTTCCGTTCGATACCGCAGGGTGCAGAGTCCCATTCCAATATGGGAAGCAGGGTGTGTGAAGTACTCTAGTGTCGTCGTGTAATTATTTCATAAATCTTATATACACAGCGATGTACATGTCGTACGTGAACTGGTTCAAGCCAGAATACCGTCAAGCTGTCAAGTACTGGTACGATACGAGCTCGGTGCCGTCTCATTTCAGATAGTGACGACTGTATCTCCGGACCGCGAGCGAGTCATGTGTCATCGGACGTCTATCCTATGTGAGCCGGTCGACCAGGAATGGTTTTGCACAGATAAAGCTGTCGATAGCACTGACAGGGGCCAAGGCTAGGCTTCCATGTCAGCCTGCAGACCTCGCTAATACCCCATAACCCACTAGACACGACGAGGCCAGCACTGACACCGCGTGCGAGTTGACCAGTTCAGTCCGTACACGTACACGTTTATCCAGTACTGGTGTGGTACGAAATCGGTTGCCACTTCGTCTTCGGACTGGAGCATGTAAGTGGTGTTCAGACTAGAGCGACTGGAGCGAAAGCGACGGCACCCAAGTATGAACACTTTTCGGCGGCGCGCGCTCGGTTTTAATCGATATGCATGTTTTGCACGGACGACGAGTCGCTCTTGTCGCGAAGTATGAACGGGCCCATAGGCCGCAGAAGTGTGTGGGGGCTTTAAGACCCTCGCGAGAACAGCTAATCTCACTGGAGCGCCATTTTGTGAATGGGACACGGAATCCTCGCGGGTATGCTGTTATACCTAAGACGATCGTCGAGTATTGTCTACCCTCTGAAATCCCCACGATGTGGCGGGTAAAGTTTATCATGAATGCCTCGTCGTGGTTAGGTCTACCCCTATACCTCGCATACCTGCGGGTATAAGCATTGATGAATCCGGCCCCAGAATTTGCTGTCACCGTACCAGTGTCCGCTTGGGGCAACAAGGAATGTCATTTTTCAATCACTGTACGCGATTATCCCCGTTTCCTACCATCGAACAAATCGGAGACGGATTCAGGGATGTTAGAGATGTAAGTGAGGCAGTGAGGGAACTTTTAAGGAGTGGGTATAGAGTGACGGTTTCATAGAAATCTGCAGACACTTCCGATCGCTGTTAGTTCCGTGACAATGGGCCTAGCTCCACTCTTACATCCGCCTTCGGTTGTCCTACTGTAATTATGGAATCCGCAAGATAGGCTCGCAGCTTTAGAGTTTCTGATTGAGATGAAGAAACACGGCAGTGAAAGAAAATGCAATTGAGGCAATGGTCGCTCACCCACATGACCTTGCATACCGTCTTAAACCTCACATCCCTGTGGAAATCAGATGTACTCTAACGGAAAAGGTGAATGAGCATTGGAAGCAGTGCCAAATAAAGAAATAAAAGCTGAGTTGAGTTGGCACTGTAAAAGTAAGTTTGAGTAATGCCCACAAAGAACAACTAAGACTACGCAATTCATTCAGAAACCCACACTACTAACCTAAGTATGTGCGGAGAAATATTGAAGCTATTTAGGCAGAAATTAGGACCTACTCTCTGTTCAACTCTCGACTTTCTGTTAAGTTCAAGCTGAGACTAACAAATAAAACTGACTCCACTTTACTCAATTTGTGTCCTTCCTTCGTTTGCTCCAAAATCTGCAGCAACGATTGGTATGATTGGAATGGCTTAAAGAACCGGACGCGCCCCATTTGAAGTCCAGGTTATGGTGACAGTAAATTCTGGTTGATTTCTATAATTTTATTTCGCATTCGTTGGTATGGTTCTTACAACTCCCAGTGGAAAGCTGACACCTTCCGGCTACTACGGGTTCACTATGCAGTTGGATGAAACCCTGAAGAGCACCTATGCAGAAGCGATTCCGATTTCAGCACTTACAATCATGCGATGTACTAGATTTGTTGCACTGGAGGATTAGGGTATAGCAGTTTGATGAGGCGCAGAAAAAAACGCGGAAAAATACCTCTGTCAAGGAGAAGAAACACCTTGAAAAGTAGAAATAAAAAAACGAACAGAAAATTTTAAAATGGACCGAGCGGATGGATGTTGATTCACAGAATGGAGCTAAGGGCTGCACATATTTGCAAGAACAAACTGCCGCTGTAGTTGAATACAGTGAATATAGACGAATAGGGGAATGAAATGCGAACGGTCGCTCTCATAAACTGGAGAACGGTAATAAAAGTGAAGGGTCTGAAACGTATGCCCGTGGGGGAGGGGGCGGAGCGAGTCATATAGGGAGAATCCTCACCCCTCAATTAGTATAAAAATGTGTTTATTTTTTGCCAAAGCGCATCACAAGTTTAGGGGTCTTGTACGCCCGTGATGCCTCAGCCGGAAAGTAGCTCGAAGCGCAGTGGAAGTGGGGTTGCTTCATCGGGGGTTTGGTTCTTGTGCGTTGTTGCATTTTTGCATTTCAACTGACTGGTTGAGATTGGGATTCTGACGTCTATACCATTCTCAGACGTTTTTATGCCTAATTTTCCAGTTCAATGCTGTGGTGTCAACATGATGATGTATAAATGTTGAACGTCAGTGATACACAGGTACAAATTGCATGAAGCACCACTGGGCACAATACGGGCAACGTATAAAGGCCACAGGCTCCTCACGGTCTGTTTCCATACATGGACCAATAACTTCGGGAAAAGCCATTCTGCTCGGATTTTCAAAAGAGATCAGGAGTGACGTAGGAGGTGATTCAAGGGAGAAACGCGGTCTGTGGATCCCGCAAATTAACCTAAACGGCATCGATACACTCTCTCCCTCATCTTTGCCTGTCACTTGGAAATCAGAGGTCTGCTGAAGATTTTCTAAAACCTAGCAACAACCATGTCTGAAGATGCTCGAGTGGTGATCGACCTGCTCCCGCTGAGGTGTGGCCCACCTTTAGACAAGGAACCTTCGAGGAAAGAAATCGAGCTGGCCGGACGGCCAGCATACTAAAGGACTTCGAAGCACATCAACTTGAAGTTGACGAAGACGTTGTTGTTGAAAATCCAGGGCGCTATGGTAGTTGGGGGGCCACCTTGCAAAAAGTGTCACAGACACGAAAAAAGAAACGGTAGTACACTGATAGTAAAGAAAACAACCATACAATGCTATAGCTCTGTTCTGTGCTCTTCTCCGCTCACGCGGAGGAGAGCACAGATTTAGGCAGGGGAAGGGGCTCCAGGGTGTGGCTCCGTGCTAAAATTGCCTACATTCTGGAGTCAGGGTCAATCGTGGGGTTCGATTTTTGCTGAAAATTTACGACCCCCCCCCTCCGAAGCGGAATTCGTACGACCCCCTCCCTCCTTCTTCCACTGTTTTATTCCTTATATATCTTGATTTCTTCAAGGTTTTATGTGCATTTTGAACCCTTTAATAGTTTCTTACTTTCAGGAGCGAATTCGACACAAGAACAATGAAAAGAGGTCACTGAACAATAATACTTTGATGGCGCAATAAAGCTGAATACTATTTTTCGACACTTTAAGGTAAAGATTTGCTGGTAGCAGTCTTCCAATCATCACTGTTTAATTTGTGCAGGTGTTTTTTTTCAGGACATCATGGACACGACACATTTTTCTACCAGAAGGAGCGACGTCTGCGTCTGAAATTGTGCTCTAAAATAGTATTATATAAAATTTTGAGTGTTACCTTCTGATGACGAATTAAGTGCTTCTCCTGGATTTTTTTTGAAGAGCTCATCGAATCGACTACGGAGCGACAAACGAATGGTGGACGATGGAATTCCCATGGAAATAATGTTCTGCCATCCTAAGGAAACATCATAAAAAATCAAAATGAAGATTACAAAAATGCAAGCCCTGTGCATCGTCCAACAAAAGCAAGCTTCTCCGCAACGATGAC